>JAQGAS010000665.1:0-38202 GCA_034686365.1 Pachymerium ferrugineum | reverse complement strand
ACAGTACATCTCTATCTGAATTTATACGACAACATATTCTACAGTAGAACTCGCGGGGAAAATGGTTCGTTGTATTATAAATAGTCTTATGCCGGCAGAACATATAGAGTATATAGTATATGTAGTGTAGTGCCTGATTTTCCATAGGCATACATAATTCAACATGGAATATTCCATATACTTGTTAAGTATCAAAATTATAAGCAATTTGATGTTTTGTAAATCTTTGTTATGCACAAAACTTTGTCTTATGCTTATATTTACTACTTGCAACAACTGTTGGTATAAGAATAAGACGGTTTTTATAACGTAACAAAGGCGCTGCACAATCTCACTATTTACAAAACGTCGGTGTTATGTATTATACAGTACATCTCTATCTGAATTTATACGACAACATATTCTACAGTAGAACTCGCGGGGAAAATGGTTCGTTGTATTAGAGATTCATTTATAACCAACCTCGTTTATAACGAACTGGTTCGTTGTAAGCAAAATTTCTCAAGTTTGATGAATGAATGGATTTAATAAAATTTATAGATGAACAGGATTTGCACTAGTTATCAAAATGTTATTTTCACTTTTGGTTAAATATTGTCTTATCCTCGCTCCCCTTTAGAAATTGTGATCTGCCGACAGGAAGTTCGTTATAAAACAACAAAATTGGGTCTGCAGACATAAAAAATGAGATGTTATAGCCGAGAATTCACTGCAACCCAGATCGTACCAAACGAGGAGGCTTATATGAGATTCCCTATACCATCGGCCGAGACATAGACAGTCAGTTCGTTGTATCATGGGTTCGTTATAAGCGAGTTCTACTGTACTGGTGTATATGATCATATAGTCAGGTAAAGTCGTTTATATATATATCTAGAAAAGATTGCTTATATCGGAGTGTAAGGATGCCTATGGTATTAACATGCCGTTTGGGTCGTTAAATTTCCCTTGCCCCCTGCAGTTTCGTTCCCTTCCCTTTTCTCTTATTCCTATCAGTCTCTTTCATTCCAATCAGACAATCGGTTTGGAGGAGAAGGACATTTCAATTAGTACTTAGAGAACCCACTTCCATTCGATTCCAACGGATCGGAGTAAATATGCCAATCTTCCTACATCACCATAGCAAACGGGAATACCTAATGACGTAATAGACGTTTCCCTTAATCACCATCTTTTCTTTAATCACACTTTGCCTAACTCTAGACTTTCCCGAACTTTTTGACGTATTAAGAATGAATTTGTTTTCCCCTTTAAAATAAAAATGTTATTACATCCTTCAATATTTTTCCTTTCGTTTGTTTGTTCTGTATTTTTTTCACGAACACAATGTTTTTATATACAAGTTCGATATTAATTTCTTGATAAAAACAAAATATAAAGAATAACCTAAGCTTATTTTTACGGTGAACCACATATTTCAAACCATAATTTGATCATCGTTGGATAACAGTAATTGCATTATACAACCGGAATCGCAAATTTCCAACGACGTAAAATGAATTTTAGACCAACTTAAGCCATTGGTAGGTCACTCAAGCGGACAACGAGGGTCTAAGCAGAGAAAGGAAGAAGAAGACTGAGCTCGTGTGCCTCAGTCGGGATTTATTTCCTTCAACTCGGCAACGAAATTACTTTGCGCAAGGGGAAGACGAAGAGGAGAAACTCGAAAGGCTAAACGCACGAGTCCAACCCTCCTACTGTCCACCCTACACATCAATTTCCATTCGATCAAGCGGAATAAACACACATATACAGAGCTCCATACAACAACAAACTGATAAAGTTTTGTTAGCAAAAAAAGAAAAAATTTACTATCCTTAAAAAATTTAAACACAGAAGGGAAAAAAAAGGGTTAGAGAGTGAAAGATCTACAGCCTCATTCCCACTCGCGTTCCAATCCACCAATCTTCAATTACCAAGTGCGCGTTCCTCGTCTTTCGAAGGGCAAAAAAACTGATATCGTGCCAAGTTGAAATCAATTGAACTCCAATCTCATCCAAGAGAGACAAAGAGGAAAAAAAAAAAATCTTCTATTCTCTACAAATCATCATTAGAATGAGTAGAGACAAGCAGCAGTGTATCAATTTGTCTCGAGTGTTGTAATGCGCGTTTTGCGTCAATACCCTCTAACCCTTTGTTTGGACTAATGGAAACCACTTTTATTCATAGAAAAAAGTGGAAACTACTCTCGAAAAAAGCCTCGAGCTGCTAAGTAAAAAGGGAGTGTTTTGCTTGACAAATCTCGAGCTTGTCTCGGATTCACCGCCAGAGGAATACGAGATGGAGAAGGGGAGACGAGGGAGGGAGATGAGCCTCCCGCGAGACCTAACATCCAGCTCAAATGACGAACGCGCGCGTCAAAACACGCAGTATCGTGTAATATCAATTAGCATAATAGAAAATAATTTTTTTTTTCAGCCGAAAGAGGGCGGCAAACGAGCGATTGAAGAGGATTTTTAGCGTACACTACATATGTCGCCTCTGATCGTCGAGTGTTTTTGGGGTGCCATTACTCAAAACGAACACCGTCCATGATTTTCAGGAACAGTATCGCAGTTGGGGAAAATATAATTTCATTCCCGGCAACCAGCATCTGTCGTTAATAGGCGTGCGGCCCAGCTGCAATTCAACGAGAGCCGCCTCGTTATGACGAATCACGTTGCGCCTTTTCCAAGGCGCCACTTGGGCCTTATAGAGAGGCACACGCCTCGAGGAAAATTAGTCGAAGAGTTCGGGCGTGTTGGAAGGGAGGTTGGGGGAAAAGATGGGAGAAAAGGGGTGCCATGGTTGGCGAGCTGATATACAATAGTGACGCAAGTTTCGTTGTAGTAAGGTTCACCGTAATTGCCCCATGTATAGGGAAATGACGTGGACATGGTATAAGAAAAAGATTATGGTTGCATAACGGATGGCAATAATGAACACTTTCTCAATCCCGCAAACCCAGTGACGTGTGACCCTTAATTTGCACACGGCATCGCGGGAATCTGTAATTACGTGACGCCTACAACAACGCTCCTGTCCCTTTTGTTTGTGGCGTCGCTCGATAGCACGTGCCTTTCTAAACGCCTTCCCCTGTCCGCTTTGTTTAAGGGAATAATTCGACCGCCACACTGCGGTAATATCGGCAACTAAGTAAAGACACGTTTTCTCAACGAGATATTTTTTTTTCTTTTCTTCCTCAAAGTCTTTTCTTCTCTCTTTGCCCTTTTCGGTTAAAAACGTTTCGGTATTTTGCTCCGAATCGAGGGTAATGGGTAGAAGCGAGGTTGCGCGTTTCCGGTGCGCGTCGATTGGCGGACGAAACTTTTTCGATAAGGAACAAAAGAAAGAGAAAATGCACAAATTCGTTAGTTTCTAAGTTGGCATGATTAAGTGGCGCTAATTGGCTGAAGAGGAAAATAAATCGGAAGAGAAGAAAATTTCGTGACGACTAATTTCTCATTAAGCTGATGACATAAAGTAGCGTTTTAACTTAATTTTAGAAAAAAAGGAGGAAACCGGAGACTATGTATATTTATATAGTAGCTGATACTAAAGTCGAGTGAAACGCATCATGTGACACATTGGGCGCAATTAAAAACGGGCAAATGTAAAATTTACACTCGACTGGCCCTTAACAACCCATTAACATTTTGATTATTTTCAAGCAGTCCTTTGCAATCGGAAATAACATAAATTTCCAGCTCATTCTACGTGCTAATTAACCGTGACCAAAGTCAAATTACAGCTTGACAGCACTTTGCACAATCACTTGTTTAGAAACGTCGTTCGTTCGTGCTGTTTACACAATCCTATCAATTTTAAAGATCACCTGCTCATCACTCAATTTATCAAACACTGTTTGACATTTCATTTCCTAATTTTCTAAAAGATAACGACTAACTAAACGACAACTTTTTGTTTTTCAATTTTACAATTTAACATCTTTTACAATTATCAACCAATAAGCGAACAAATTTATTACAAACAAACACCAAACCTAATTGCAGCTGCAGCTGCGCCTCTCTAAACAATCTCCAAACTTGAAAATCCATAAATATTGATTGACTACATTAAACAAGGCCCAATTAAATCATAATTCGTTAACCCTTAAACAAATTGAATCAAAATCAAGTGAAAGTGCAAACAACGACACCAGGGGGAGGAGAAAAAAAAAATAACAGACGGACACGTCATACGAAATGTCGCAATCGATTACATCAAAATTCTCATCACAAACTCATCCTTATCATCAACTTGTCAAAAATTGGTTTTCAATCTACACACGTGCATATCCAACAACAAGGTTTCCTAAACAACTCAAACATTTTTTTTTTTTTCATACTTCATCCTGCGTGTGCCTGGAGTGCACACGTCGACTTTCAACGTACCCAGGTCTAAAAAAATATTAAAGAAAAAAAAAATGCAATGGATTCTAGTGTGCTTCAACACTCTACACCGCCCAAGGGATTGCCTTCGCCTGCAGTTTTGTCACGCGTCTCTCCCACCCTTGCCAAAGTAGGGAAGTAGGCGGAAAAAGTTAAAACTTAATACTCTTTCCCACCTCCTCTGTCCCCTTTCAGCCCTAGATGAATAAACGGGGAAATTGCATTTTGAAATAGAAGAGCTTTTTTCATACCTTCTTAACTAAATCTAAAAGGGTTTGGTTAATGGAGTGACTTGAAGTGCTGCCTCTTTGCCTTCAGTTAATTATCCGTTTTGGGGAGTTGGTGAATCTCATGTTCGACCATTTTTGTAACGTGTTGTTGTAAGTTTTACTTTCATGTAGAGACCCACTTTTGGATAAAAGTAATAGATTTTACTTGGAGTGTTCAACCTATGGTTGTGTTTTTACTTGAACAAAAATGTTATAATCATTGATTGACCCTGGAAGATATGCAAAATTGGAGGTTACAGGGTGGCCACGATTTTTACTTATTGGATTTCCCTTATCAATTTAATTTCTCTGATGTCCAAGATGTGTGACAACATCATGTAGTATGGAGTTTACCTTCTATATTGTCTTACAAAATTTACTTTAAACTTATGTATGTACATCCAGGGTTTGAGCAGAACTGCAGTTGGTCAGTGCATAAACATTTGTTTATATAAACACGTATAACGATCTTTTATAACCAATCATTTAATACACAATACAATACAATATAATAAACGCCCAAACATGGTTGTATATTTGAGGTAAATATTTACCTATCTTTTGCGTTAGATATTATAGTACTTTACTTTCATTACTTATTAATCATTTTAAGCCATCTAAGAAACCAAATATAATCAAGTAACCAAAGAAAAGTATTAAATTGTAATTTTAATTTCCTATTTCAACAAGTTGGACACATAAATGATCAAAAGGCAAAAACATATGATGAAAATATGTTCATGCTTTCTTTTTAAGTGTGCACAAATTGCTAAGAAGAAAAGTAATAATATTTTTATACATCATTTTTGCAATACTAAATCATTTAGTAAGTTAAATATAAGTTTCCAACTTTTAGAGCTATAAAAGACTTTTCTTGTAAATATTTTCAAAGTTCAGCTTCTTTTAATTTAAAAAAATTTTGAATATTGAAATTTTTTTGAGGTTTCAACAGTCAATTTTAAACCACCCCCGGGGGTAATAGGTGCTCATTTTAATTCCAAGAAAACCAAAGATCTTTTTAAAAAAAAAAAAAAAGTATTTCCGCTATTAAGTGCATATAATAAAACTGTACCTTTATTTATATCTCTTTCGGCAAAACAAAATCGATTCTAACTTGGATCGAAGATGTAGTGGTAAATACCAAAAGGACAGAGAAAGTTGTATCTGCAGCCTTGCTTTTCTATCTAAATAATTCACCTTATAAAATGCAACCGGTCACCTTAAATATTTCACATTTTTACATTTTTAAAAAGATCCTCACATTGAATATTCCTAGTTCACATTGAATTCTTGCCAAACTCCATCCAACTCCAATATTTGAAAATCAAAATACCTCAACGACTAAAATAAAAGAATAAAAATGACAAATAAAAAAAAAATTGAAAATAAAACCAACAAAACTTCCCCCCTCTTTTATCTTACATTTTTCCTCATTCCTTAAAGCCCCGAGTCAAATTTATTTCAATTTTTTTCTCTTATTTAAAAACGTTTTAAACAAATTCCCTTTATTAAAGAGCTAACATTCTCAACAAGGTTTAACCCCCAATAAACCTCGACCTCAGAAAACACAAAAGGGAATTTCAACGCAATTTCAACAAAACCAAAAAAACTAAAAGAAACAAAATTATACAAACGCAATCAATAATCACTTAGAAAAATCGACTCTACTCTAATCAAGGACCTCTACAAAATTCCCAGCACTTTCTCCCCTCTTTTTTTTCTTTAAAAAAAAAATCCTCACTTTGCTTACATCCTCTGGCAGAGAAGAGCAAAGAGCGACTGCTCTATCGACATCATTTTAATCCCGAAGTTGGGTCGATGGGAATAAAAAAATGCGCCTTATATGATGAAGTCAATTTCGCCTTCGCCTCGACTAGTAGAATTATTTTAATCTGTTCAGCTTCACTTTGCTCTTATCTTTTCTCGCCTGCGAAAACTTTTTAGAATCCTCAGAGTTACGTGTCACAGATTTCTGATCCTTAGTAAAATTAAAAAATTATTTAACATTTTTTTTTTTTTCTAAATCCGTGTTTTCCAAGATCCTTGCACTCGAGTAGCGAAAAGGTGATGCAGTTTCGCAAAAGGATTTTATTTCAAAAAAAAAAACAAATCTTGTTGCGGTAGCGTGAAGCTATGAATAAATCAATGTGCGTCTGCTTTGATAATGTTTCAAAGACACAAGAGGATGATGACACCAACGGTCGTAATGACACCATTTGCAACCGATCCGTTGCCTAGGTAACTCGTTTGAAAACGTGCATGTGTAAAATGGTAACTTATTCCAATTGCAAATAACGGAATTTAAGTGTGGGAATTTTTGTAATCTTTACATTTTTTCCGATTTGCTTCATGCAATTTTTTTTTTTTTAAAAAAAATGTGTCTTGATTGATTTGATTAAAGGAATGGTTTTGTCCCCCTCTTTTTGCAGCGGAAAATCGATGCAAGCCCAATTGGTTTGTATCAAGTGACTGGCGGAATTGATGGCGGTCGTCTTCATTTTCTGGTCATCCGCCACATGATTACTTACAACACAATTTGCGTCAATTTAACGCCTCTATGGTTCCACTCTTATTCAAACAATCTTCCCGATCGAATCGTGAGTGCATCATGAATTACTAATTGCTTTGGTGATTAAACTAAATAACACCTACAAATTAAACCTCTGCAATTCACTTTTTTTTTTTTTAAATTACACAGTTGAATAACAAACATAAACTTACCCAGAATTCAATCTCTCCACAAACTTCACCCAAAAGTTTAATCTCAAGTTTCCAACACATTTTTTTTTTTAAATTCTCTTTTTACCTTTTACATTTTTAAAAATTTTTTAAAAATTTCCCTTTTTTTCCCAACTTAGAAAATTAATAAAACCCACAAAGTCAATCATTGGAGAGAGAGAGAAAAAAAAAGTTCCCCGAAAAACAAACCCGATCTTTTTTCTTTCTATAATACAAAAATAATATTCCTCATTAACCTGAAATAACTGGATACAAAAAAATAAAAAAATGATTCTACAATTTCAGTAAATTGAAACCAGAGAGTTCTCTCAGATTGACACCCGAATCGATGAAGGAAGCAATCAGTGTGAGATGACCAAAAATATAAAAAAAAGGGCAGATGCCAGAGTGAAGATGAAAGGATTAACGCATTAATTACACGCTCAACGCCTGCACTAACCAACACCTAACACCATTCGGCATCATTTTCAACCAACTGCGTCAAACTTATCCTTAGGGACGCAGGACTGCCAGCAATTACGCGTTTCCGGCTCATTTCCCGTCTGAAATCACCATTCACAGATTCGTCAACAGTCCATTAAATTACCATACTTTTTCCCACCTTTATATATAAAAAAAAAAAAAAAACCCCCCCATAACCTCACAAACAAAATTATTTATACATGAAAGTTATTAAAAAATTCATCCTTACCGGGTATTTATTTAGTCAGATATTAGGAAACGTCCAGTAGTTTTTTGATGGGATTATTGAAGAAGGGTTGGGTTCAATATTGCAAACGACCACCCATCCACCTTTCAAATTCAACCTAGAATAAAAAAAAAAAAAAAATAGAAAATCAATGGTTAGCCATATAAATGTCATTCAATCACATGAGCTCGACAGGGAAACCTGCCCCTGGGCGGAGCGTTTGTTCATCGGAGAATAAAAATATTAATCTCGTTCGTGGTCCCTTAGTCAAATAATCCAGAGGAATCGGAAAAAATAGTGGTTTTGACTTTATTAAAATACGGTCGTTATGAAGGTGTAAATTATACATTTGCGCCTCGTTTGCTTGCCTGTCTATTACGTATAAATAATTGAAGTAGCAAACACTACATTTACATCAACATTAATATATTGTCAGAGAAAGTTTCAACTTGCATTTACATAATTAAAACTTAAATAATTTGCTCAATTAAATAAACGACTCAACTTTCAGAACTTTTAGTTTACAAGTGAAAATATGAAAAAAAAAAAAAAAAATATTGATGTTGATTCAAATCGCTTTTCTTCTTCCCACAGAAAAAGAAATGCTAAACTTCAGAAAAGGAATAAAAAAAAAATAAAAACCATGAATGTTTGATTTGTTTATCCAAACTGAAATTCAACAGGAATAGGAAAATGTTTTGAAATTTTAATAACAAAATTTCGAATAATCCAATGCAACAAGAAAATGTGGTGCATCAGGTGGCTAAAGGTTCAAGTTACTAGCGGTTTAGTGCGCAACAGAACCATGCCAGACTCTTAACCGGGGTACAAGGTCAAGTGTGTCCAGTCTGTTTAAGAGGAGAGGTTCATCCTGCCACTATACAACAGCAGGCGTCTATAACCTTAGTGATCCCATCCAATATAGCCAATCTCTTACGATTAACATTTTATCTCGTTCCTTTGCCATAAATTGAAGCCACTCGCTAATTTCAACGCTAAATTGCATCAATTACAAAACTCGTTACTTACTACCTCCGAAA
The DNA here is from genome assembly GCA_034686365.1 of Pachymerium ferrugineum. Taxonomy (NCBI): domain Eukaryota; kingdom Metazoa; phylum Arthropoda; class Chilopoda; order Geophilomorpha; family Geophilidae; genus Pachymerium; species Pachymerium ferrugineum. The sequence goes on along the minus strand of JAQGAS010000665.1, from coordinate 29,096 downwards.
TTCCATTTACTAACAACTTTTTTTTTCACCTTTAAAACAAGATAACAAAAATTGAGTCTGTTTTCCAACAGAAAAAAAAAAAAAAAAAAAAAAACCGGATGGTCATATAGTATTAAAAATATTCTGCATTTGAAAATAGAAGTCTCCAAGTGGAAAGCTGTTTTGACAAGTAGTCATCCATAATTCAAGTCAAATTTAAGCTTCAAAACATTTGACTTCTGTATCTAAGATGGATGCCATATATTTTTGAGTGCTCTTTCTGGAAAAACCTGCGGTTTTTTTTTTTTCCTGAATTTTTTTTTCTCATCTTGTGATGGATAGAAAAGATGTTTCCAAGTGACAGCAAGCAGTGGTTGCATGACTAGAGTAATTAATAATCCCACAATTCCATTTATTTTTATTACGTATCTTTGATGTTGAGTCAATTGAGGATTCCCATGTTTACAAAGAATTCTCAATATTTCTCTTGTTTTAATAGATTATCATTAATGCAATTCATCAAAATCAATCGATCAGAGCGTGAATCGAGGCTTCAGCGTTTTAATGAGAGCTTGGTGGGTAGACAAAAAAAAGAGTAATTAATTAAACTTGCAAATTCACCACGATTATATAAACAATGTTACGAGCAGTCAAGCGAGTCATCTATTTGTACAGTGGTCTCAAATGAGTGAAATACGGCGAAAAGTTGTTTAAATAAAATTTTTTGAAATCACATTAAATTTTTAAATTGTAATTGACAGTAGTATTAATTAAGATAAAATTACATTTTGAGTTTCTTTGTTTAATTTTTTTTTAAGTGGACGATATTGATTAAATTAAATAACGTTAAATTTTAATTCCATTACAAAAAGTTCAAAGCGAAAACGTTTTTTTCACAGAATTTCCCAATTTAATTTTTAAGATATTTGAAAATTTGTTTACCTCACCTTAATTCTAAAGTTAACCAAAATAAACCTTTTTAACATTCCTAATGTTAACCAAAATAAACCATTTTAAAATTTTAATTCTAAACCCAGAGGTAATTCAAGCACTTAGATAAATAAACACAATTCGTCATATTTAGATTTTTAAAGCGAAAGTTTCTACGAAAAAGAAAACCTAAATCCCCGAATTTTCAAAGAGCGTGGGAAGCAACAAGTGTCCAAAATGGAGGTATTCAGGGAAGAAAAATAATAACCATCAAAACACTCGAGTTATTTGCCAATTCTTTACGAGCCATTTTTGAATAAAGCATTTGGGTAGTTAATATATCTGAATGACCCATACAACTGAGGCTGTCCGTCCATTTACTCGCCTGATCCCTCTTTGGTGGATCAGGTTGCGGCTTTCCTGCGGTGTTTATAGTTGAGTTGAGCTCTGAAATGGCCGCGCACCCCTTTCCCTCGTTTCAATAGCAATTCGCCTACCGCCGAGGAGCCAGTCACGTGCGTAGGACATGTTGACTCGATTGCTTGCAGCCAGTTTAATGCGAATTTTACCACATTAGCAAAATAAAAAAAAAATACTTAAAAAAAAAATATCAAAAACTTTTCCCTTCAACTTTCTTTGCCACCATTTATTGCTTCTTCTAATTTGGCCATTTGTGCATGAATATTCATTTCCATAAGACTCTTGTTAAATAACAATTGCACAAACATCAATTCAAAACGAGGAAACATAAAAGACCCAGGAGAAAATTAAGTCGTATGAGTTATGTATTATAGGTTGGTCCGTCAATTTTGTAGAATTCACTAATTTTTCCATAAATAACAAAAAAAATGTATATTATACGTCAGTGCGGTATGATTTGTTAGTTGAATTCATTAAAAATTCAAAAATAAGTCGCAACTTCATTCTACCTTAATTTGATATTAAAATTCTCATTTCTGCAACTTGACATCTCGCGTCTAATTGCGGGCGACATTAGAAACGAAAGAAAATGATGCGTTTCTCAACATGTTCGGGTTTAAATATCGCTTCTCTCGTTTCCAAGACGATACTGGATTTGATGCCTGCTCGCATTTTAATACGTCATTTGAGTTTCTCTATGAAAATATAACGTCTTTCTCAGTGCCGTTAAAACTCAAATTATGTGCATCGTTTTGCCTGCGGTTTCGTTGTTGATTTTATAAATTATAAAACCCTTGTAACTCAACTTAACGAGTGTAATTCTTTATACTCCAAGTGTTAAATGTGTGGTTTACTTAAGGGGTAAACCTTTGATCAAACTCTTTAAGGTGGTGTGGTTAGAAATTTATTACAACTAAAGTTGATTACTTCACCACTGCCATCTGTTGACAATTTCGAGAAACTAGATTATAATAACAAAACGTTTTAATATCCACTTGTGGATTAATAAAGTAGATAAAAAGTTGAGGAGATGAACATTGCCGAATGTAACAACCAAAAAAAATTCCACTTATAATAAAATGAGATAAAATAGTTCGTGTATTGCCCGCTAGTTGGCAGCACTAGCTTTCTCTATCGAATTCTCTATATTAAAGTTCTAATATTTATAAACATATATAAAAATTAGTAAACATAACTTACACATTTTTTTTCTTTCAAGAAGAATTCAGACTTACTCGTGTATTGTTAATGAACACAGATGGTGTCGAGAGGGTTGTCTGTTGCATACACGCAATGTAATATTCATCAGGTTGGCAATCAAGTCGTGTAAATAATTCAGTGTAACCCTAGCATCGTTTGAAAGAGTTGACATCTCGCTTAAGAAGTCTGATTTTTTTAAAAAAAAAAAAAAAAGTGTAGATGTAAAATCGTAAAAAATATATATATCTGGTTAATACCAACAAGAGAAGAATAAATAAATTGAAAAATAAACGATCTTACCACTAAAGATCATTCGTTTTCAAGTTATTAACCGTGACGAAAACCGGTTACTAAATGTTAGATATATTAATACACGTCACGCAACACATGGATAAGATCATTTTCAACCGTCTTTACCAATCTCTTACACAGCTTCCCGGCCTCATGAAAACAAAGGCGCCTGCTCGAGAGCGCTCGTTGTATCAAAACACGGAACTTGAAGCGCTTTATAAACATAGAATTTGTAATAAACGTTGAAATGTCTTTGGTTCCGATTTAATGAAATGTGGTTAATTTTAATAACGTCAACTTATGAGATTTTCAACTATGAAATTTTAAATACCCTTAAAAGCACCGCCTGAAAACTCAGCACTTCACTGCAATGCTATAAATAAATTCCCAACTTGAATTTATCTTTGTTTACTACGCCCAAAAATTTTTATTTTATTTATATATATAAAAAATATTAATGTACATTATTTGTGGTAGTGAGGAAAGCAATTTTTCATCCATCTCAAGCAGTTCCTTCTACCCCCACGTTTCTATCGCGGCACTTTGTCATCACGACCAAACTCAACAAATCTTCCAACCATCAACAGGAGAGAAAAAAATTCTTTTTAAAAACGAACTCTCCATACCCAATCTCAACTTTTACAAATCATGGATAAAATGGAAGGTACCTGTGAAAATCCCCCCCCTGAAGCAGTGATTTGAGCATCTCATGATAGGCTGTATAGATTTTCACGCCTTGTTCGTGGTAAGGAATGCAGTCGAGGATCACAGTCTGCTCTACCTCAGGATAATTCGTCTCGCTTGGCTGAGTGAGGAAGGAAGCTAGCAAAACGGAGAGCCACTTGCAAACCTGTCACTCAATCACCTTCAACCCCTTTTTACCGAAAAAAAAAATTTCTTTTTTCCAAACGTTAAAAATTCAATTTAAACCAAACCGTAATGAATTTTTTAATCAATTAACATCGTTTTGATACTCCATTTGCAACCGCATCAATTTTTCATCTTCTTAATTCTAATTTCCAAACCCATCATCCGAAATCCAATTTCAATGACGCTCGTAACTCATGTCAAACCGCACTTAACTTTTTCCACTAACCTGACACCTTTCAAATTTTTATCCCCCCTCTTTTTAGCTCCCCCTAGTGTTATCACATATGTCCTACACCTTCGTAAAGTCCATTTTTTTTCGAGTCCGGCAGCCCCATCTTACAGAAACCACACCGTGTTCCTGTTTTAGTTATGGCTCGTAAACCCGTCAAATGTCAAGTTTGGACATACTTTTTAGTTACTACAGCAAATTCCCGGTTGTAAGAAGCCCACTAACCCCCAGAAATGGGGTTCGGTGAGCTGCACCAAAGTAGAGCCCTACAGAAATCAATAACTCAAGAAGAAAGCTCATCGAGGCAAACATAAGAGAGACCTCTACGTTTTTAATCAAAATTATACATTTCACCGTAAAATGTGCAAAAATTAAACGTTCATAAATAAATATTTTTAACCTTTAAAAAAAATTCATAAGCTGTTGAAACTAAAAACTGTGTTTCCTAATAACATTTATAAAATTTGAGTAATTTACTAACTAAAAATAAAAAAAATTTTCAAAACTAATTCATGTGTAAGCCACGAGAGGGCATGACTAGCGCTAGTTCAAGCTTAATTACAACAACACTATTTCATTATGCAAGCACGTGCAAGGGTGGCGGCAAAGTAGACGGCAAAGACTTCTCGTGATGAGTTTAATTGGTACCTGTCGCTCTACCTTTGTCAATTCAACTTGACTCCATTGTGGCGGTGGATCACAGGTGGCGCGAGCAACTGCTTGATTAATGACACACTATACACTAAGGGATACGAGGGTTGTTCACTGATGCCCCCGTGACCCACTCCTTGCTAGCACACATTAGGCATATTAAACATCAACTAGTCGATAAAACTCGCACGTTTTCATCGCCAGATACTATCAAACCCCGCCGCCATCTTGGCTTCCATTTTTTTTTAAATTAACGGACTATTACCGCAAGATGATTGATAGAAAAAAAGACCCACTAATCCCATCTCACTTAATTTCTTAAAATGCCAGTAGATAAATACAAAAAATTAATTCATTTCCAAAATTGAATTGAGTAAAGGCATCTGTTTTTGAGGTTTAATTACTTTTCCCCTTATAGGCGCATTTCAATTTGCAAGTAAAACATTAACATAAGAATTACACTTTTATTCCTAATAAAATTTTTTTACCGCTTTCAATACGAACCCTTTTACTTGCAAAACCTTTGTTTACATGCCAAGTCCATTAAAAAAATGTCCTTAGGAAAAAGGCTTGTTATTTTAAAACGAGGGCTAAAATGTTATTTATTTTTTCCTCACTAAATTCTTAATGATAGCGAATGTTTTCCCCTGAAACTAACGAGGGTCCAACTTTTTCTTTTATTTTTTACCTCGACATTTTCACGTTGATGGAACGTAATTAGCACGTGTCTCAATCATCGTCACATCGTTTATCGGATCGGTTAATTATTCATAAAACTAGTCGTTAGTGGAGTCGCTATAAAATTGTCCTTTCGACCCGCACGTGCGACGTACAAATCCATCATTACAACGTCCACTAACTCCTGGCGTTTCACCACTCACAAAAGTCAATTGTAACCCTTGTCATCAGTTGCACGTGTGGGAGTGAGTTCCTACTAGACTCAGGTGATATAAATTCCAAATAAAACCCTTTCCACTTTCAACATTCCTTTAATGCCTCTCATAAACTTCACCTCATCTTCTCGACTTATTTTTCTTGGGGTTGTAAAAAGAGAAGTTTGTCAAAAGAGTCCATTCTTGCTTGTTCCTAATGAAGCTTTTTTGGTGTGTGTCGGTGGTTTTGTTTTTATTTTTTTTTAATTTTATTTATTATATTCAATTTTAGTCCTAATTATTTTTGAGCAATTTCATCCCTGATTCATTACTATAATTAAAATTTTACAACTTAATAGTGGAGCTCAATTTGTAAAGAGGAGCTTCAAATTGATGCCTTATCGTTATGGGAAAGATCTGCTTGTAGACATTTCAAAATGAGCATTAAATGTTATCGCAAAATGCAATGATCGAAGGAGTTTTTTTTTTTTTCCCCTGTTAAATCTTATGAATAAAATATGGGTGTAGTCGCTTGACTTATACTTCTTAAAAAGTTATTTTTTTGTGAATTTTAATTTTGCTTTGAATAAACGGAAGTCCTCCATTACTCTTGAACGTATTGGACAAGAGGAAGTTGAATGTTTTATAATGGAAAAGTGTTAAAGCGTAGAAAATGGAATACTTTTAAAAAATTCAGTAACTTAAAAAATTAAAATAATTTTAAAGTGGAATTTTAGACAAGTAAATAAAATTCTTCCTACCTTAATGTCCAGACAGAAAAACTTTAGTTGACATCTCCATCAGTTTTAGCCTGGAAAAGATAAAAAAAAAAATAATGAATTCCCAGAAGACGAAAAAAATTCTTTACAGTTAACAACACTCCAAAATTAATTTCTCTTTCCCGAATTTTAAAACGTCCCCAAAAAAAAGTTTTTTTTTTATAAACCCAAAATAATAAAAAAAAAAAAAAGTAAAATTAGCAAACAGGTCTTTCATCCCAATCGATACAACCATAAAACAGAATTCCCCAGCTCAACTCACCTCATTCTAAGCCTATACACAGCACATGAGCAACCAATCAATGTCCATATATGCATACAACATGCATTACAAAACTCACCCATGTTTTTTTACGACCCATCTCGGCTGAAAAATCAGCTTTCAGTGTCAGTACTCTATTTTATAAAACCTTTTCATTACCCCCCCTTCTTATAAGAGACTAACCGTTTCACCTTTGCTAATCTAATTTCCACATTCCCCCCTTTATTGATTTCACTTACTAGTAATCTACATTAACAACGGCAATTAAAATTATTAAAAACCATCTACTTTAAACCTCACTTGAAACGGATCATAATTAACCTGATTATTCCGGAAAAAAAATTTTTATCTGCACATAGAAAAAAAAACTGACGTGCCAGAAATTATTCCTACGGTATATATTTCATTAGCACCTGTTCGTGTTTCACTACAATACAATGCATTATATAAATCATTGAAAAAAATTGATAACGATGGGAAAATAGAGCAAAAAAAAAAAAAACTGAAATGTTTATGGAATTTCTATAACTGCACAAGCTTTCTGGGAATGTAATTTTACAAGGTTTGTAAACGGTTTAATTAAAACAGTTTAAAACAAACGTTAAAGGGAGAACAGTAGAGTTTTCTAGATAAATCAGGACGATTATCTGAACCTATAAATTACATCTCGAGCGAACGTACAAACAAAGATAAATTTTTCGTTTTAACTCGAAAACTGGGGTGAACAAATAGTGGAAATATAAAAGGGGAAGAAAAAAACCTCTTTAGAATTTAAATTTCGGTTTGGTAATGAGATATGACGTCATAAAAGATGGAAGAAAAATAGAAATCGAATTTCATACATAGTTATATTTTTCCACTTTGATTTCCTTTGCTTCAACTCGAGATGACACAAGTCGGGCAATGACGTCAATCTTGAAGCGGAACAGTTAGAAGCCATAAAAATTACTTAAATAATAAAATTACTATTGACAAATCTTAAAATTAACCCTTAAAAAAATCAGTTAGAATAAACCAGTAGAAGAAAAAAACCAACTCAAAACTCCTCTTAGAAAAAAAAAAAAAACTATTAATCGTTGTTTAAATCTCGCAGCACCTTTCACCCGAATTTCATCTCCCAATTTATTGATCAAACGGCGCTCACTAAAATTCCAACAAGATGCTCGTTAATAAGTTAGCGTAATTGAAGGAGCTACGAATGAGCATGCAATTTCGAAATTCAGTGCACAAATTAGAAAAATAAATGATTAATTATTTCACCCAACATTTCAACCTAATTGTACACAGAGGCAGGAAATGTATAAAATTGCCAAGCGCAATACAAAACCCAGAGTTTCCATTAATGGACTCGTCTGCCTGGCCTCACAAGCGCTCCATCCGACACCTGCACGCACGCGCCAGCGCCACAGGCAGCGGAGCCCCCAACGCCAGCCCCAGCAAAGGGAGGGCAATTGGCGTGCTCGGAACTGGTCAATCTCCATTCTCAAGAGATAAAAAAAAAAAGTGTAAAGAAAAGAGTGAATAGAAAAATCAAGATGGGCAACTCGATGCACGTTCAATCCAACAACCTATTGCAACTTTCTGATTTCCAGAAAAGAAAGTTACTGCACGAGTTTCATACTTTCTACGGTATGTATGTTTTTTGCCTTTTTGAATTCTAACCTAAGTCATCAATAACTATCAAAAATGCAATCAATTTTTTTTTTTTCGGGAATTGATATTGGAAAATGCAAACTTTTTTTTTTTTTTTTATTTTATTGGGTATCATCAATCATTTAAATTGACTTTTGGTTGTCGTTAGGGTAATAAAAAATTTTTTTCGTCTATTCATTGTGCGACTTTTGTAATTAAGTAACGGAGAAATAAATTAAAAATATCTTGATTGGAAAGTAAGTATTAAATTGATGCACACGACTACTACGTTAAATTGCACGAAATTGATCAAAACAGTTACAATTTGTTAATTGTGCTGGTAGACGCATCAAAGCAAAACAAAAAACATACAAACGTTGAGGAAGTGGGTGTGATCAATTCCGTAGATTACACCAACAAAAAAAAGATGCAATGAAAAAAATAACAATAAAACATTTTCTTAATAGTTCAAGCAATTCCCATACCACAACAACCCATAACAGTTACTAAAAGTTAGCAAAACAAGGCAATTTACGCTCGAAATCCCAGCAGCTCCCCCTGAAAAAAAAAACACCTTTCACTGAAATTGTTACTGACTATCTCGCCACATAAACGGAAATTGGGTCTTGCTCTCTGCTGCTCCCACATTCCCCTTATAACACACCCGTTATGGCAATCGAATTCTTTACAATCAACCACAGAACCTTAAAACGCCATCTTAACAAAACTAGAAATTGAATTTCTTGCAATCCCCATTCTACAGGTTGCCTCTTTGGAATCTTACCAAGCAGACCATCTAAGTGATAAATATCTTTCTCCAAACAGTCACATATTCGTAATGGCTGACTTTCACTCACCTAAAGTCTCTTTTGCATCTACATCCATTAAAAAAATGATTACACTAAGATCCTCCAGAAAATTATTCAGGAAAATTCCATTTGCAGGGTGAAAAGGTTTTTTCTCACAAACCGCCATTGATAGCAACAGGTCGCCTTTAACATTTCTTAAGCACATTTGAGTGTTATTATCAAAAGCATCTTTGTTTCTCTTAGTTTAGGGAACTAAGACTTAGGGTATTGAGAACAAAAGATAAACACGAGGCAAAGAATGCTTAGGTTTGCTTCGTTGCACATTACATGGCCGAAGTTACATCAAGAATCCCTTTTATTTATTTATAGAAGAGAGAGAGAGACTGAAGTTCTTAACTTACAATCCTCTAGTTTCAGAGCTCTTCTTTGGTCCCACAGAGAGTATGCAAGCACGTCTAAAGAAGCAAGTCTTTTAACGTGTTTTTCTTAGCTCTTTTCATCCAACTTTGCACTTAGAGACTAGGAAAATTGGACAATTGTGCACTCATCGATTTTGGCTAATTGATAGAAAACAAAAGGAAATGAAAAGACAAACAATAGATTTACCCATAATTTTCCCCCAACTTCATCTTCTTTACCAAACTTCACAAAGAGCACAAATTGGTCAAACTTTAACGCTACACTTAACCCTGCTTTATTATATTACTAACTCTATTAATCGACCTATGTATTTCTTTTGTTTCAACTCCAAGAAATTGGAGAAGTTCTTTTTATTGCAACCCACACATGATTCCTTGTCTGAACATGTTGTAAATAGGTTCCTGAAAGCATCATAGCACGATACTTTGCAGTAGCAATCATGGAAAAACATAAAAATAAATAGATTAGGAATGTTATATTTTATAACATTCAAGAGAATCTTTCAGTTCGCACTTTTTATATCAGTTTTTGAAAAGTTAAACGAAAAAAATTATTGAATTTCTCATTCCATTGGAGTTTTTCATTCTGCATAGTTTTATATAAACTGCAGATACTAAACGGCACAAACAGCTGTTACTGTCAACTCAAGCGCCATTTCTGCACTATTAATTGAATATTTCAACAGGGAAACCGGGTGCAGAAAGGCATTATATTTTTTTTCTCTTATTTCTTTTTATAAGTGATATGATGTGACATCTGGTGTGGCATTTATATATCTACAAGAAAATGCATTTCGGACATGTCATATCATGCTAACTCGAGCATGTAAAGCAAAAGCATTAAAACTGAACTGATAACATCTTCCACTGGTATTGTCCTCCCTCCAGGAATAGATATCGATTATCGAACCTGTGTCATGCGACGAGCAAAGCAAAATGAAAAAAGAATAAATTCAAGTAAAAGACCCACTTTTTTTTATCTCTATCTATCAAACTGCAATTAGTACAATTGGTGAAAAACGTTTCCAATTTACCCCGCTCTCCCACTACCTGCTCTTGACGAGGCAACTCGACAAGCAACTGGTTTTTCTATCCCATCAACCCCATTTCCAGCAACGGAAATAAAGTCACCTGCTGTACAATGTTGACCCACAACAGCTCCAAGGGGTTTCATCACCACTTAAAGAGGAAGAGAAGTCTTTTTGTTACTTCTCTGGAAACACAAGAGAGAAATATTTCGGAATTCAGTCGCCAACAACAAGTTATCATTCCCATGTGCGTTATGCCATTCAAGTGGGGACTTGTGGGACATGCCTATTACCCTTTGTCATCATTTGCGACATGTGCGCCTAGAGTCACTATTTGGAAATTTCTCGGTTGACAGTCCCCTTGACCAGCAGTTGCAATGAGCTTCCGGTTCAAGAAATACCGGACGACAATTTTGGCGCCAGTCCCATTTTTTCTCGGCTTAATCCATAAAAAAAAAAAAAAAGGTTGACACATTAGGGGAAATAATGGGCAACAAAAATGACCAGAATATATCAGTATGGAGGTTATCAATCAAAATAATTCTTGCTTTTGTTGTCACTCTGTAGTAAAAGAAATCTTTTAGCTATAGATGTGAGCACATATTGATTTTGTACCTTTCAACCACAGCTGCACAGACCATTAAAGAAAACCACACAATGGGTTCAACAAGTTGAGAAATGCATACCCCAAAATAATTTATTTTTTCTTTAATATTCTCTTATTTTGTATTGCAGATTTGAATAAAGATGGCATCATTGAATGGAAGGACTTCAGTATGGCTAAAGATGTAAGTTTTTCAATTATTTTTTTCTTGTTGGGATGTGGTTAGGTCGATGGACGTTTTGTCACTTTTCTTTTAAATTAAACTTTCCTTAAGTGACAATAGAGTTTGTCAACGATTTGACTTTCTGTACAGCTTGGCATGTGGAATTTGTTGGAAATTGTGTGTGAAGGATGAAGACACACCCATTCAATTGGAATTTTTCTTTTGTCTGTGGGGCCTGGCTTTAATTTGAAATCCAATAGTTGGGAGAAAAAAAAGTGAACACTCCACACTCGCACCTACTTGGTTGTATTAATCAAACCTGCACAAAGACTTAAGTTTAGAATGCTGAAAAATCCAGGGAGTGCACCACAAAATTGTACCTTGAGTGCAGCACAACAGGAAAAGAAGAAAAAAAATCTAGTCAATTATTAAAGCAGAACCAATTCAGTTGGAAAGCAAACCTCGTATGTCAAATAAACAATCAAGCTAAAATACATTACTCTACCTAGCAGCTAAATTTACTTATCCCAACTTTGCAAATTTGCCAGGTTGGAGTTTCAGCTTTTTTTAAAATGATTTTTTTGTAAACTTTCATCCAACTTACAAAAAAGCAAAAAAATTGCAAGATCAATAATAGAAAGTTTAATGATTAAATTGATGTGACCTTTCGAAATGAAACGCAAACAAACGTTTTTCTGCAATAAATCTTGCAATTGCATTTAATATTTTATGAAAATCAATAAAACTCTTCCCTTACTTCAAACTGCAGTCAGGTATTTACATAGCCCAACTAATTGCAAGGCTACTTTTAAAAATCCTCTTAAAACCCTTCCTTGACTGATAAAATTCAAACCCCCTTCAATAGGACTATATCTGTAATTACTATGTACTTTCCTCTTGTACCTAGTCAATATTTAAAAAGTCCAGAATTAAACCCTGCCACTAATAACCTGTTTTCAAGGCATCGGCACTTGTTCCTTCAATTGAATTTCTTGCCTGTCATTCCTACACGTTTCTGAATTTGCACCAGTCAACAGCTGGCTTTTGTCAAATACGAATAGGCCTATCGATTTTCCTTACCAAGATATCCCCTAGAGCTAGCTTGAAGACCAATCTTTTGTTGTTTAAGATCAACTGGGTATTTTCCTCTTCCTCTCATTTGTCTCCACAAACATCCAATCGGCAAGTGAAGCGCCCTCTCTTCACTTTTACACTGTCCAAATCTCCTAAAATCTTCTTAAATCTTTTCACAAGCGGCTTCTGTGCATAACATTTCACTTCATTCCAAGTTAAAATATTTATGTGGCCAAAAATCCCCTTAGGTGAATAACTACTAAAAATTTTTTCTTCTTATCAAAACTTTTATGAAACCCAACAGGATTATGCACTTAAAACCAACCAGAGGAAAAAACACGAGAAGATTAAGCAATTATTAATAATGAAATAGATTTGTTAATTAAACAAAGTTTTCTAATCTTCAAACAAAAATCTTCTTCTTTCCAACTCTTCAAAATCGAAGAAAACTAATTTCTTTGAATTATTAACAATGCGCATCTCTTATCATGCAGAAAGCAAATTAAAATGTTGCACTTATGTTCCCATTGATTATATGTCATCTAAATTGCGACGCTTTTACCTGAGGCGGCGTTCTAGTTAAATTTACTTGCCAACCACTTTAGTTAGCTTATTATTCTCCACTTGAATAAACCTTAAATAAATACTCAACTCCCGTAATTATATTTTGCAGAACATATGCATGTTAAATGGCTGGGTACCAGGCAGCAAAAAACATCAAGAGACGAGCGCCCTCTTCAAAGACATTTGGACTTCTTTGTGTCGTTCAGCAGACCGCAATCAGGATGACCAAATAACTGCTGACGAGTGGGTGAGCAATTAATACACTTAGTTACACATTTTGACGTTTCGATGTGACATTTTCGCACGGAACTAGTCAACATGAGGTCAAGCATTTACTGCATATTTACACTTTTATAACCCAACGGTAGTTGAATCTGATGGAGTAATATAAAGCTCCTTCCAATCTTTCTCACAGTTTTATTACAAGGGGGCAGCAGTCCATTGGTTCGCATATATTCAACATCTGTTCAAAGTAGATAAGTTTCATACCTACAGTGAGTGTTAAATTGCTTTTCCAAACTTATTCTTCAACTTTTATTCCATTTATAAATAGAGGTAAAAAGAAATTTCCTTTACCGCAGTAATGGCATTTCTTTTTTCATTTCCTTCTTTCTCCCATTCATTACGGCAACCTATTAATGCTTGATTTGCTCTTTTACTTTCTAAATTTAAAAAATGCTATTCGTGTCAGTTGGTGTGGAAAAAATAACGCATTACATGGTGTAATTCTCTAGCAAATCCACTTTGCTTACACTAGAGCAAGCACAAACAAATTCACTCTGGAAAAAAGAGCACGTGATTCCTTTCTGATTCTTGAGAGGAGTTTGGGAGGAAAAAAAATTACAGTTTTCTAGTTAAAAATCATGTAGCGAGAGCATGAATCTTGTAGCAAATTGTATTTTTTTATATAATGTCAAAAATTTATAACGGAATTAACAAGAAATTTTGGAAGGAGAAATCTTATTAAAGGTTCTATTTCGTGGGAATTATCATCACGCACGCCTCATAATGTAAATCCTTGGACACGAACTAACAAGATCATAACGTTGCAGTAGATGGAAAAAAATTGCTCTTTCTAAATTGAATCCGTTGAAAATTGGTTTCATCTCGTTTTCTGGCGTTTTACTATTTTATATTGATGTTTAGCAGATTCATTTGTTTTGTTATTATTTCTTCTCTTCTCTATAGATTTCCATGTGGCAGCAATTTCATAAATTGTGTTGCCGCAGAGAAACGCAGGAACTTCCCAGTTGGCTCAGTAACTACATGCAGTACCGGTTTAATATGTACGACCGTACAGGTAATATTGGGTATATAAGATTGAGTGGTTGTTATGTTTGATTCAAGTACTATAATAAAAGTTTGCCTCTTGGCTCTTCAAATAACAATTGAGGTATGTTATGATTGACAATAGTGATATTGCTGTTACATCAGTCAAGGGCTCTTCGTTTTATTATTGCTGCACACTTCATTTTCAATCAAAAGACTCTTATTGGTCAAGAGATAAGAGCAAGTCATCTGCAAAAGCAATGTTTGGTTTATTTCATTTTATAGAGAATATCAGAATTCTTTGGTTACATATATATTCAGTTTGCACAATCATGTTTTAGTTGAGTGAGAGAGGTCTCGACACGTTTCACTTCATATAACGTTCATACAAAGAGTTATTACAATTATTATAAACACATTTAGTAAGTCAGAGACAGATTATCCCCATCTAGGTGATTTTATCTTTCTTTGACGATGAAATTCAGCAAGCATGTCCAATCCGTGTAGCGGGAATTAATATTACTTTTATGTCACAATCACTAGTTTCTTCTCTTCATATTGCATTTCAGCTTTCCATGCAACCATATCCCACATTACAAGTGCTTTTCAAGTGACCATCTTTTTAATCGATGGCATTGTTCAGTTCAAATATAAAGAATGTTTATAATTATAGCAAAAAGTTCCATGCAATTATGTTTATAATTGTAAACAGTTTGCAGGTGCACAATTTATTGAACTATAAAAAACATCTGGAATGCTTTTTAACCTACACCATTAAAAAATTCAAAGCATTCACTTTTAGTCAAAAAATATTTGGCACAGCCCTCCAATATTTTCTACTTCATTTTTACTTCCACCTAATGCTAAGACTGTTATGACTTCTTCCTACCATTATAATTCAGACCTATTAATGCAAGCTCTTTTCCAGCCAAAAAAAGCATTTTCCTTTATTCTAATTTCAACAGGAGCGTACAAGCAGAAGCGCCATATGGCTCCAATAAAAAAATTGATCATGAACTTGTGAATAGAATTGCAGACATCTTCAAGTAGAAGACAAAAAAGTCGCCTCGCTTTTTTTTCAAAGATGAGGTGCACCTTCTGTGTGACTGATGCCTTACTCAAGATTAAAGCTGCTTGCAAGTCTTCAAAACCCTGTAAAATGTATAATAACATTTAACAGACTTTGATTAAATCATTTTCCCCTTCTTTTGGTTACGTCCAAAATGCCACTGTAAATTTCACGTCATATCTAACTATACAAATCTCATATGCCAATTTTTCCTGCATGATCACCCATCAATTTATATGCAAATTTCTTCCACTGCTGAATCGAATGGACTTACGGCTTAAAGTCGAGCAATTTCTCCTTTCACCATATAAACACATTTTTTCTTCTTTAACAGAAATTGGAAGAAAAAAAATTGGACATTTTCTCTCGTCCCTAGACAAAGTTTTACAAATGACAGCCTCTTCTGTCGTGCCAACTTAACTGTAACAAACATGATTAATATTCAGCTTAGTGTTGCATCTTGGAACAATTTTTTTTTTCCTTTTTCTCTCAACACTCACAGACCCACCTGGCAGTGCTGATTTTTCTCTTCTGTTCCAAGCACAAATTTGAAACACGTGCCATCCGATTTTTATGTCCTAGTTGAATAAAATATGCTAAGCATGTGTCACACGAAACGTCTACACAAGCTCATTCCCATTGGGCCTATTTTCCCTGAAACGTATACAACATCCATTTACTCAAACAGAAACCAAATACGTTGTTTCTTCCACACAACATTAAACAAAAAAAAAAAAAGAAACCTTCTTTGCTAATTCAACTATTCTAAACAATTTTCTTCCATTTCCCCAACCAATTGCAGTGCACCAAAGCTGAAACAGTAGTAGTAACCGCTACACCATGCGTTTTATGTAAGGAAGAGTGACTGGCTTGTCCATAAAACTCTTGTTATAATTATAATTTGGTTTGTGTGAACTCAAAGTCACAAAATAATCTTATTGCCTAAAAGAACACAGACAATTTTCGGTGATAAAGACGTGGATCCAACCAATAGAATTTGCTCAATCTTATTGGTTAAAGAAATTCCACTATTTTCATTTCATTGGTAGAACAGCAGTATCCTCTGTATCATGTAAATGAGTCTGTTTGACTGTCAAATAGTCATAATTTGGTTTTAATATACCTGTAGAAATGATACTACAGTAATAGTATTTTGCCCACGTTAATAAAAATTTTAGCAAAAAACTATTGAACGTAAAAAGGCAAATGTATTCAACTAGCTTTTTTATAACTAGTTTTATAAAATAATTTTATTTGATCAGACCATGATTTATCATGAATTATGTACATAACAATAAATTATGTACCCTGACAAACTCAATAGAAACTATTCCGAAACTGCAATCACACAAACCTATCAAATATACACGAAACTTTCAAAATTCTTCTCTCTCTTATAATAAACGTCAGCTTTGATTTTTTAATACATTTGCCAAATCTTCCATCCTAGTACATCATGACCTTAGGATTCCATGGGAATGTAAAACTTCATTTCTTTCTCAAAAATATTTCTAATCTTGACATGTTGACATTTCAGTAATACTTTTTTCTGTGCATGACCTGAGCAGCCGGTGGCAGCGTTAAATTTCATTTCTCTCGTCAGCAGCTTTCTTCGTAATTTTGAATTTTTAATTTGCTGTTCTTGTCATATTAAATGCTGATTGCACATGACCAATCTTCTATTTAAAAACTTTTATTTTCCTTCCAGGTGACGGTGTGATTGACTGTGAAGAGTTCGTGTATGTAGTCACTCGGCTCGGTGTTCCAGAGAAAGATGCCCGGCAAGCTTATTTGATCTTTACCGAGGTATAACCCCACGTGAGCAATAAACTGCTATTTCATATATCGTTTTCAGTCCAGCACTTATTACGTTCATGCGTTATTAAGGTTTAATTCTTCTAAGAATACATTGTCTTCATCTTCTTAAAAAAAAAGTTTCTAGGCAAATCCAATTTGTCTCGTCTAAATTGTGTTTAAAGTTAGAAACGTCTATCATGATACTTACATTGATGGACGTTGAAAAATAATGGTGCTGGCTGCCTTGATAAATTACATTTTAAATTTATACATTAAAAAACGAAACACTTTTTTATTCTCATAATGTTTATGTATTATTACAAATTGGGTAGAGTTTTATAAGTGATAAAAAAAAACAAAAGACGTTAATGATTTTTTTTTTCACTTGAAGAGGAGATAGTGACGTTAGCAAGCAGATCAATGCGAAAGGTTTAGTTGTGCGCTCCTTAAGGAATTGTTTCTGTTGTCGTTGAGCGCAATACTGAACTGATATACGGCTTCAGGGACAAGACTATTACAGTCATATCATGTGACAATTTCATTGGCTGTTGGGTTCTTTGTAGAGTTCAACAGAAGAATGTTAGCTAGTGTTTGGGCTTGTCAAATATGTTTAGAGGGGTTGATTCTTTTATAATACCGATTTTTTTTTCTTTTTTAGACAAACACTAAAGTTGTTGATTTCGACTACTTCAGCAAACTTGTTGGTGAATATTACATGTCCAACGACCCAGCTTCGCTTGGCAACTTTATCACTGGCAAACTTGATATTTAATCGCAAATTTGAATAGGGAGAACTCAGATGATCGTTGTTTTTATCAAAATTTCTGGTATTATGTTGAGGTTTTGAAGGGGGTAGTTAAAATGATTTCATTCTTGATGCGGGGATGAAATTTTGATACGAGCAATGGTCATTTGAGTTTATCCTAGGACAGAATATATATTTTCATTCCATATTTCTAAACGAAAACTGTTCATAAAATAAAAATAACCCTATTTCTATGACCGCTTACACTTTATTCCCTTGCTTGTAAAACGATTTATCTGTCAATAAATTTTCTTTTACTATGCCGCCTGCGTGGTTCAAGTGAAATCACTAACTTAAACCCAAGTTGAAAAATTTTGCGCTCGCACGCCTTCTTCGTTTAAGTATAACATAAAACTAGTATATAGTTGATAAAATGTAAAGTACCTTGTTCTGTTCGTTTGGCGCCGTAATGTCCATTTTACCCGCGCTCACTTTTCTACCGATGTGTGAGTTGTATGTTGGATTTGATCGTTTTTACCGGCTGAAAGCACTGATAAAATGTGAAGTCATCTAAAATGGGATGAAGGTGTATTTTAATTATTTCACAGATAACTATATTTGCCGTCGAATTTACCGCTCACGTTGTCTTTGTCTTCAGCGAGCGGGATGCCATGTTGAACAAGATCGTGATGCCAGCTACAGGCGCTAATGCAAATTAAAATAATAAAAATATTTAAACACAACACGTGTAATTAAAAAGTATTTTGTGCATTAAAAAATTTTCATTATTTTATAGAATTATAGTTTAAAAAAACACTAAATAAGCTTTTTCACCTTAACACAAGGTGGCACCAGTAGGTGAAGATTCTAGTTCCTGCTCTATACCTCATGATATCTGAATGGTATAGTGCGATAGATTGCCGGCCGAGTGAAATTATTGTAGTATTTATGTAAAACAATTTTCACTACTAAGTTGTTTATTTAAAACTTCGAAAATCCAAATGGATGCTCACGATGATGACAGCAAACATCAAAAGGGTCAAACGTATCCTCTAAACATCACATATTGCGGTGAATGTTCCATGCCGCTTGAGGTAAAGTGTGGCATTATTATTAGTAAATTATGCTCAAAATGTATTTCACTAACCTCCATTCTGTGTTTTAGTACTGTGAATATCATCCAAACTACCAAAAATGTAAGCAGTGGTTGGAAAAAAATCTCCCAGATGAATTTGACCGAATGATCAAACTAAGTATGAAAAGTGTTAATAAAATAATTAAAATAAATTAATCCTAAAATTAATTTATCATAGCTGACGAAGGGAAAGAAGACGGTGATGGAAACGCAGAGGAAAAGAAGAAACCACCACAAAAGCGTGGTGGGCGCGGAAATATTAAAACTAAGAGTAAAAGGAAAGAACCACAAAAAATCACACTGTCTAGAGCACCTCGTGGGAAAAAGAAATTTGTTACTGTTATTTCTGGTTTAAATTCTTTTGGTAATAACATTGACTACGATAACAGAATATATAGTTCTGTATAAATATAAATTTATATTTTAGAAATAGATTTAAAAGATGCTGCCAAATATTTTTCTCATCGCTTTTCCTGTGGTTCATCAGTGACAGGCGATGATGAGATAGTCATTCAAGGAGACGTAAAAGATGATCTTTTGGATGCTGTCACTGAAAAATGGCCAGAGGTTGGTTACATATTATTTACACAATGTCATCATGAAACTGTCATGGATCTTTTTTTTTTACTTCTTTTTAGATATCTGATGACCTAATTGAAGATTTAGGTGATTTAAAAAGATGAATAATTTAAGCCAAATCTGTAAAATTTGCGATATTGCTAAAAATTATCGTCGGTATCAAAAATTTGTTAAAATAAATCATGTTGCGTGTTTAATACGCCATGTAATAATAAAATGTTTTATGTACTTTTTTGAAGGGGGGAGTGTGTAATGAAAAATTCACAAACATGAAAGATTAATCAGGTCTAATAAAACGTAAATTGAAGCAGATCAATACCCAAATATCCTGATATTTGAATGATGAATAAATATTTAAAGAAAAAGCAGCGACTAAAGAAAAATTTGTTTAAATATATATTATTTATGTTAACATTTACAATAATTACGTAACAAAAACTTTGTACGAGTACGAAACTTCCTGAGTATCCTCAGCACTTAGCCAGCAGGTGCGCCTAAAGTACCAATGATTTCTGGGTTTCCTATCCTTGCATTTGCTTGTGCCAATAGAGTTAATTCCGAAACTACTACTGCTAATCTGAAATTATTCGTATATTTTAGATTGGATAAATGCAACTAAATAAAAATTTTAAATCACCTGTGATCTTGCATACGATACACAACAATCCTATCTAAACAAATAATCGCAAATTGTTTTATAATACTACTGTCTATATAATGGGTGAGATGGTTGGCGAGAATAAAACCTAAAGAAAAATTTTAAACTGGTGTATACAGTATATGAGTTTTCTCGTTATTTTTACTTGTTGAGGCAAATTGTCCATCTGATATCATTAATCGATAACGAGAAATCGTTGGAGTTTCAACCTTTATAAACCCCTATAACATAAATGAAAAAATTAAATTACTCATTATATTAAAAAAATAGACCCTTTACGGTTATCTGTACAACAGCTCCCTGGATTTCTAGACCACTCATTAATTTCTAAAAGACAAAAACTTAATAAAACTGAGAAGCACTATTACGAAATTCAGAAAATAAATTGTTTTTACTTACAAAAACAGCTCTATTAGTAAATGGCAATGAATAAATATCCACCATTTCGTCTTTACAAAATTACAGCTTTTTAATAAATACTACTGTCTGTTTTCGAACTGACAAGTCCAGAATGTGGCAAGCAGGACCTCTGGTGAGAAAAAAGGATATTAATAAAACAATAATATTTGAAGGAATGAAATGAAAACAAACGTTTTGAGTTGAGCACGCGCTATTCCTTTACCATCGCCATGTTGACATACAATACCCACTGATTCGGAGAGATGTACATTTGAAAATTTTAGGACCCAATATATTGGGTCCTCGATTAAACATTGCCCAAAGCTTGCCGCCAAAACCAGCGCGATAATTATGTAACTTGAAAGAATTTTAAAATAACGATCAGTAATCAACCGTTTCTTTTTAATTTAAAGTTCATGAGTTGACAACATGAAAAAGTCAGAAATCCGTTACTATTGTACTGTGAGTTTTCTCATCCTAGTACTTTTTCTTTTGGTGTGGCAAACTATATGTCAATTGTTGGCCCCCAGACAAAATTGTCACGAGCATTCTGTAGAGACGAAAAACATGTTGTACGACCATTAGTGAACAGGTGAAGATGAAATTAATTATTTTTCATGTCAACTAACTCGTTTTAATTTCTTTTAGCATGATCTCAGTGAGCGCGGACAAATTCCGGATCTTTTTTTAAATCGTAATGCTGTTCTTGATGCGGTTCTCGATCCTCTTTTCGGTAACTGCAATTCGACGGGCGACAAATCATGCGATGCCCAAAATGACGATTGAAGTTAAAATTGAAAAAAGTGTTTTTAATTGTACCAATTAAAATTATTAAAAAAAAAAGTTGTTTTATAAATTTTGTGTACATGCGTCTTCGCTATTGGCGGGTTATATAGTTGACAGGACTTGTCAGGAGGGGATTTTGCTGCATTGTTAATTACTTACGATTTTTATTCGTGGAAATGTTGATAATCGTTGCCCTACGACAATCAAGAACGTAATCGTTCTAGGGTGAGAAAAATTTCACCACCAGCTTAGGTTGAGACATTAAATTTATTCCATACATGAAAATCTGAGATAAAGAATATAAACTTAAACTTTTTTTGCACCTCTTTAAGTAATTATTGCATCACATTCTACTATACAAAAAACAAAACTTCAAATTCAAAATAACGTTCATTATTAACTTTCGTCTTTTTCTTCAGTGTCGTCATCTTCAGTGTCGGAAGGTAATAACTCCTGAAAAAAACAATCATTTTATATAAATACGTGAAGTTTAATAGAAATTTTATCGCACCTTCAACCACTCCTCTAATAGTTCGGCTCGTCCAACCATTTTTTTCAAATTGCTTCTCAAAGCATTTACAAGTGAACACATCTACAAGTGCACGAAAAGAAAAGGCCCTTTTAATTTATTTGGCCATTTTAATATTATTAAATCTACTTAACCAGTTCGTTTTCATCCAGAATTTCGGTTAAAGCAAAATATCTCTCTTTAGCTAATTTTTCCCAATTGTCATCCGGAATAATTTCTACAAAATATAAAAATTAATCTGATTGACAATCATACGTTTCAACAGAATTTTTTTACCATTAACCATAAATTCGTAATCCTCATCGTTCTCGTTAGAGTTTTGTTTCGCATTTTCGTGAAAAATTAGTTTATTTTGTTCCTTTTCCTGAACATTGCCCTTGCCTTTTTTCTGCAAATTACAACTTAATTTAGTTTTTTCTAGAATAGTTTGCGAATAACTATGATGAAATTTTACTGGTGAAGCTGGCTGTCTCTTGTTACTTCGCCCTACCAACGTGTTTTCTCCATGGGCCGTTGTAATTTCACGAAATGGGCGCATTTTGTTGTTACCACTCTAAATCATTAAATCGAGCACAATTAAGGGACAAAAGATTCCTTACGAATTATCTTAACTTACTGATTTATGCGACATGTTAACGGTCGAACATAGATCCCACTTGTGGCTATGTGGTAGGATCCCACCCAGTACAATTTGCGCATGCGCAGAGGGTATGTGGCGCCATCTCTTGGCAAGTCCATGCAAAAAATTTTCGTTTATATGTAAAAAAAAGATTAGTAACTGAAGGAGTAAATAGAAAATGTGCTCTTAAGGCTTGTGAAAATGATTCCAAAATTAACAAAATGGTTGTGTGTGATATTTGTCAATTTTGGTATCACTTAACATGTGTTAATATTACTTAAAAAATGAATAAAGGATATCTTAATCACACTAGACCTTATAAAAGTGAATAAACCCACCCAGTATGATGAATTTTATTCAACTGAATGGGATTTTACATATTTTTTATAAATCCCACCCAATTGAGTAAGATTCATGACACCAGGTAATCCACATACGCAACAGGACACACTGAAACTATACATTTGTCTTAATACGATTTTCATCCTAAAAAGACAATAATAACAATTTAAAACTTGTTAACATACAAGCAGCTTCAAAAAATATACATTAAAGTTTTCCATTTTAGTTCGCAACTTAAAAACGAACGAACTGAAAGTAGCGTCAGTAATAAGTTCCTGCACCTGCTCTTCATTCTAAAAACAAAACAATTTAAGACTGAAAATTTGGATAATAAAAAAAAAAAAAAAAAAAAACCTACATTTAACTGCATGTCGCCCACAATATCAGCGCTTTTCCCCAAAATCAGTTCAGCCTGTTCTTGAAAGCAAGTAACCCACACACTTCCACTGCAATCCGCTATTTCATTTGCAACAACAAACGCCATTTAAATTCCGGCGAATCGGTATTACATTTCTCACAACGATTTTTGTTACATGTCGCACATGCCTAAAAGAAAAATATAAGCCCTTAATTAATACATGAACAAATAAGAACTATGCAAAAAAAAAAAAACCTTATAAATTCTCTTTGCGAACCAAAACAACAATAGCTTTACAAGTCATATCTAATACATCAAAATTATAAGGACTGAAATTAATATTATTAGAAAATGTTACCTATTCTGATAGGGAGTTAGACTATCAATGGGGAAAGTTCGTCCAGCGTATTGCGAAGTGCTTGACGATGATCGCGTTGATGATGGCATACAGGAATTGCGACTTTGTCCACTGGTAGAATTGTCTAAATGGCAAACTGTATCAATAACTTGTACTGTCGTAATTAATTAAAAATATTACACCCAGAATCGTTTAGAGAGGTAGAACCTCTTCCATTACGTTGAACACTAGTGGGAGGTGGTGGTGGTAGTGGATTAGAACCTGGGCCAATCATAACGGGGGTGCCTATTACACTACTGGGCTTCGCCAAAACAGTAAAATCTAATACAAAGATGACCAATCTTAAATTGAAATTAAAAGAGTGTTAAAAATATTGTAGTCTTTTAATGCAAGATTGTGATAAGTCTGCTAGTAATTATTGCATCACAATTATGAAAAATTGAACTAATTCTAATAAAATTAAGCTTTACAGTATGCTGTGAAATTCTTTCCGTAGAAGCATCTTCAAATGAAAATTTGAAATCTTGGAAGATGTTTTTATAACTCTGGCGCAATCTTGTATTTTCAATACACCTTCAATTTTATTTTTAAAACGAACGTTATCATATTTATAGGTGATATCAAAAAAAAAATTCAAATTCAAAATTGCATTCATTATTAACTTTCGTCTTTTTCTTCAGTGTCGTCATGTTCAGTGTCGTAAGCAAATAACTCCTAAAAAAAAAACAGTTATTTTGTATAAAAAATACTTTAATTTTTAATAGAAGCTTTATCTCACAATGAACCACTGCTCTAATAGTTCGGCGCGTGCAGCCATTTTTTTCAGATCGCTTCTCAAAGTATTTACAAGGGAACACATCTACAAGTTCACAAAAAGAAAAGGCCCTTTTAATTTTTTTGGCCATTTCAATATTATTAAATCTACTTAACCTGTTCGTTTTCATCCAGAAATTTTATTAAAGCAATTTGTCTGTTTTCAGCTAAAATTTCCCAATCCTCATCCGGAATAATTTCTACAAAATATAAAAATTAATCTGATTGACAATCATACGTTTCAACAGAATTTTTTTACCATTAACCATAAATTCGTAGTCCTCATCGTTCTCGTTAGAGTTTTGTTTCGCATTTTCGTGATCAATTAGTTCCTTTTCCTGAACATTGCCCTCGCCTTTTCTCTGCAAATTACGACTCCCAATTTAGTTTCTAGAATAGTTTGCGAATAACTATGATGAAATTTTACTGGTGAAGCATGCTGTCCCTTGTTACTTCGCTCTACCAACGTTATTTCTCCATGAGCCGTTGTTTTAATGTTCCAACCGAATTTTTTTACCTTGACACATTCTTCTAACAGCTTGGTTCCTGAAGCCATCTTTTCCAAATCAGTCTTCAAATTATTCACAACTTCACCTAGCTAAGAGCGGTAAAACATACCTAATAATATATCATTTCAACACCCAAAACTTATTTACCTCTTTATTTTCCTTTTGAGTTTCTACTATAGCAATTTGTATCTTCTCAGCCAGTTTTTGCCAGTAATTACCCGGGAGAACCCCTACAAAATAAATGTTTTAAAAAATCTAAGATGTATAATCTTCTTAGTCTCAAAGAGGTAAAATTTGTACCGTTCACCATAAATTCATATGCTTCATCCCAAGCTTCATCGTTCTCGCCGATTTGTTCCTTTTTGTCATTTTCTTGAGCAACATTTCCCACAACCATAAATTCGTAATCCTCATCGTTCTCGTTAGAGTTTTGTTTTGCATTTTCGCGATCAATTAGTTCATTTTGTTCCTTTTCCTGAACATTGCCCTTGCCTTTTTTCTGCAAATTACGACTTAATTTAGTTTCTAGAATAGTTTGCGAATAACTATGATGAAATATTACAGGTGAAGCTTGCTGTCTCTTGTTACTTCGCCCTACCAACGTGTTTTCTCTATGGACCGTTGTTTTAATTTCCATTTTGACGTTACCACTCTAAAATATTAAATCGAGCACAATTAAGGGACAAAAGAATTATCTTAACTTACCCATTTATACGACATGATAACAACCTTCCCGCTTTAATGATAGGGATGAAACTAAAAGGTGATTCTGATCTCCGATACGGAATGAAATCGACTTTCACAAACTTTCTTTTTTGATGGAACTGTGGGATAAATGACGTAAGCCATTCAGTATCTTAATTTCAAAACTGACAAAGAATGACGTCACAAATTACAGGGGCAAAAAGCAGCTGAAGCTCAACGCATACACACTGTGTTAATCGCATATTTGTTGTATTTTTGATTTATCATTGCAGGCCTGACATCATACTTATCAGTATTTAATATTTTTTTACATAACATCTGTTTTACTTCATTGTAAACCCATGCAATAAGAATATGGTCAAGGCTTTGTCTGTTGTTATTAATAACATATATAAAATACGACATTATATAAGTTTAATATTTTTCACATAGTACAAATCAAATGTGCACATAAATTAAAAGTGTAAGTTATAATCAGTTGAAAAAATATTTTCTTCTCATGCCTTATTGTCGCTGTCAGATCGATGTAATAATTCCTAAACATTTAATTTATATTGTACAAATCTAACGAAGCAAATATAAATTTTTATTTTACCTTGATACATTCTTCTAACAACATGGTTTGTGCAGCCACCTCTTTCAAACCACTCCTCAAATTCTTCACAACTTTATCTAGCTAAGAGTGGTAAAACATACCTAATATAGTCTTATATATATATAATTTCAACACTCAAAACTTATTTAACCTTTTTATTTTCCTTTTGAGCTTCTACTATAGCAATTTGTATCTTCTCAGCCAGTTTTTGCCAGTAATTACCCGGGAGAACCCCTACAAAATAAATGTTTTAAAAAATCTAAGATGTATAATCTTCTTAGTCTCAAAGAGGTAAAATTTGTACCGTTCACCATAAATTCATATGCTTCATCCCAAGCTTCATCGTTCTCGCCGATTTGTTCCTTTTTGTCATTTTCTTGAGCAACATTTCCCACAACCATAAATTCGTAATCCTCATCGTTCTCGTTAGAGTTTTGTTTTGCATTTTCGCGATCAATTAGTTCATTTTGTTCCTTTTCCTGAACATTGCCCTTGCCTTTTTTCTGCAAATTACGACTTAATTTAGTTTCTAGAATAGTTTGCGAATAACTATGATGAAATATTACAGGTGAAGCTTGCTGTCTCTTGTTACTTCGCCCTACCAACGTGTTTTCTCTATGGACCGTTGTTTTAATTTCCATTTTGACGTTACCACTCTAAAATATTAAATCGAGCACAATTAAGGGACAAAAGAATTATCTTAACTTACCCATTTATACGACATGATAACAACCTTCCCGCTTTAATGATAGGGATGAAACTAAAAGGTGATTCTGATCTCCGATACGGAATGAAATCGACTTTCACAAACTTTCTTTTTTGATGGAACTGTGGGATAAATGACGTAAGCCATTCAGTATCTTAATTTCAAAACTGACAAAGAATGACGTCACAAATTACAGGGGCAAAAAGCAGCTGAAGCTCAACGCATACACACTGTGTTAATCGCATATTTGTTGTATTTTTGATTTATCATTGCAGGCCTGACATCATACTTATCAGTATTTAATATTTTTTTACATAACATCTGTTTTACTTCATTGTAAACCCATGCAATAAGAATATGGTCAAGGCTTTGTCTGTTGTTATTAATAACATATATAAAATACGACATTATATAAGTTTAATATTTTTCACATAGTACAAATCAAATGTGCACATAAATTAAAAGTGTAAGTTATAATCAGTTGAAAAAATATTTTCTTCTCATGCCTTATTGTCGCTGTCAGATCGATGTAATAATTCCTAAACATTTAATTTATATTGTACAAATCTAACGAAGCAAATATAAATTTTTATTTTACCTTGATACATTCTTCTAACAACATGGTTTGTGCAGCCACCTCTTTCAAACCACTCCTCAAATTCTTCACAACTTTATCTAGCTAAGAGTGGTAAAACATACCTAATATAGTCTTATATATATATAATTTCAACACTCAAAACTTATTTAACCTTTTTATTTTCCTTTTGAGCTTCTACTATAGCAATTTGTATCTTCTCAGCCAGTTCTTGCCAGTAATTAACTGGGAGAACCCCTACAAAATAAATGTTTTAAAAAATCTATCATGTATAAGTTTTAAGTCTCAAAAAGGTAAAATTTGTACCGTTCACCATAAATTCACATAATTCATCTTTCTCGCCGCTTTGTTCCTTTCTTTCATTTTCTTGAGCAACTTTTCCCATTAGTTGATTCTTCTTATTTTCCTTTTCAGCTTTTATCTGAAATTTATTCATTTAATTTAGATATTTATTTTAACTGGGCTTATATCGCGGGATACGACTTTACAGGTGACAGTTTTGGTTTCCTTTTATTTCGTCCTTTTCCTTGGCTCGTCGTTTGAATTTCTTGCACTGGGTTCATTTTGATGATAGTATTCTAAATATCAAACGAAGCACTATTTTAATCAAAGTATTCTTTGGACTATTCTAACTAAGACGACGTGACAACACAATCTTCCCGCGGTAATTAAAGCAATAAGGATGTACCGAAAAGGTGATGCCGAACCGAAAAGAAACAAACTTTACCATTTTCCACAAACGTTTTAGACTTTCAACTCTTCTCTTTTAATTTTCAAACCTTTACCATTTCCGTGTTAAAAAAGTATAAAATATGCCATTACTTTCTAACTTTTCATTTACGTTTGCAATAAATACATGACGTCACGACTTAAAAGGCGCGAAAAGCAGCTGACACGACAACTGTCCTTGTCCAGTCCAGCGTCCACTACTATTTCAGGAGGAAAAGACCATCAAACCAAACATTATGCCTGTTAAACATTTTCAATTTTCTCAATGGTCCGAACCCGTGAAATTAATTTTACAGTACTTCAAAGCAAGTGGTATGCATCCGTCATATAGCGCCACCATTGACTAAAAGAGGTAACAAAATGCACAGTCCAGTCCCAAAAATTCGATATTATAATGATAAAATTACCACCGTGAAAACAATGAAATAAACTTAAACTATTTTAATGTTGCAAAAAAGAACAGAAATTGTGAACCTAATATGCAATTACAAAATTATATAATGTTATAAATATTAATCTTATGAACCTCATTTTCTTTTAAACTTTATATCTTTGAAATTTGGGAAGGAATTTGGTTCACGACCAAGCCAAACATGTTGATGAAACGAAAACTTGTCATTTGATTAAATCACCCAACAGTTTGTTGCCGTAATCCACATACGCAACAGGACACACTGAAACTACAGTTGTCTTAATACGATTTTCATCCTAAAAAGACAATAATAACAATTTAAAACTTGTTAACATACAAGCAGCTTCAAAAAATATACATTAAAGTTTTCCATTTTAGTTCGCAACTTAAAAACGAACGAACTGAAAGTAGCGTCAGTAATAAGTTCCTGCACCTGCTCTTCATTCTAAAAACAAAACAATTTAAGACTGAAAATTTGGATAATAAAAAAAAAAAAAAAAAAAAACCTACATTTAACTGCATGTCGCCCACAATATCAGCGCTTTTCCCCAAAATCAGTTCAGCCTGTTCTTGAAAGCAAGTAACCCACAAGCTTCCACTGCAATCCGCTATG
>JAQGAS010000664.1:0-38216 GCA_034686365.1 Pachymerium ferrugineum | reverse complement strand
GTCTGTTCGTATATGAAATACCCTTATTTTTCCATAGTGTACTTGACCCAAGATGAGTTCATTACATATCCTGACATCATTATATGTGATGATAATTATAATATTAGTAAAATGAAGAAATTACTTGTTCAACGAATGAATGTTACTTATGATGAGATTCAACTTACGGATCTAATTGACCATCATTCTAATGATGTTGACCATTTATGGCAAATATCTAAAAGTTTAGCATCCATTTCATATATGGTACGCTGTACATAAAATTTTACGTTAACCTTTTGGCTTAAGACACAAATCTTATCGCTAAAAGATACAAATATTGAGAACGAAAGATAGTATGACGTCTATTGCACCTACATCTGTGAGAGCGTATGTTTTATACTATTTAATGCCGAAGTTTCGAGTCTTGATTTCGAGTTTTAGCGATTTTCCAAACCATGATATGACGTCGATAACAGCCTCGGTAGAAGTTGTCTCATACGTCACATCTGTTTGCCACTACGGCATTACATTTTAAAAAGCGTAAGCTCTCACTGATGGAAGCTGCAATGGACAAAAAGGTATAATTTTTTCCTGTCTTTCATCTCCAACATTTTTATATTTAATAAGACTCCCCCTTCAATTATGTCATTTACAGTACACGTTAGAAAATCAAGTAGCTTGGAATCATACAAAATTGTTAGTATCAACAATATTCGGACTGTGCGCGAGTTTCCAATTTGGTTCGTGTTATACGGGTTCATTTACTGTGGATTTATTTATTTAATTTAAATATTAACAGGAAATAAAAAGTTTGTCCCAGGAAAAATTGATGTGGAAATAGTGCCAGACTTTAGGAATTCTCGAGAACGTCATTGGTTTAAAACAGTATGAGTTTTATATATATTTTATAATCTTGTTTTACTATTGATAATAAACATTTTTCAGATTTTTATTGTACCCAAAGATACGTTTTTACATCCAAAACATGTTTATAATCAAGTTTCACAAACTGAAGTGAAAATTGAATTCAGCAGGAAAACGGTTAAGATATAAAAATTCCAACTATAATTCCTTTAACTTTATCTTTTTAAGATTATAAGACAAAATACACCGGTCAATCCCTGCGAGCCTAAAGAAGTGGTAGCCATTTGTGAAAAGAATTGTTTTGACCAAAAACTATTGCAAGAAAAATTTGATTGCAGGTAATTTCATAAAATAGTTTTACAATGCAATTTGAGTAAATAATATTTTAGGATGCCATTTATTAACGTGACAAATATCCCAACTTGTAATAGTAGTGAAACAGCTAGGAAGAATACAAATTTCTTCATGAAAAAGCAG
This sequence comes from Pachymerium ferrugineum, assembly GCA_034686365.1. Lineage (NCBI taxonomy): Eukaryota > Metazoa > Arthropoda > Chilopoda > Geophilomorpha > Geophilidae > Pachymerium > Pachymerium ferrugineum. The sequence continues at coordinate 36,893 of JAQGAS010000664.1, read as the reverse complement.
TTCAAGATTAATGCACAAAAACATTGTTTATGTGGAGTTCCTTGCAGAGAAGATATTCACATTGTCCATCTTAAACTTGTTAGTAACATTTTGTTAAGAAGAATATGCTTAGATATTATAACAAATGTCCGCGAAGTGTTTGAACAAAAATTGGTGTATTCTGTTGTAAAGTTGTTGTGTGATATTGGATCTATCTTTAGTGTTATGGTTGGTCTGTCAGTGTTTTCTCTCTTTCAAACTGTTTACAGCTTCGCCCTTAACCGTAAATAAATGCCAAATGTAATCACATAATCATTTGATGTGATCAAAAAATTCTACTTTATGATTAAAATATGATCAAGTGATCAGTTTTTAGTCAATTTGATGTTTAATCATAAAAATTATGATCTCTATTGACTAAAAAGTGATCTCAATATAATTTTTGAAGTTATGAACTGCATTATGATCAAAGGTTTCTTGTAAGGGGACTGATTTTTCAAGTTTTTTCATTTTCAAGTGCAAATCATCGAGTTTGTTGTTGATTATTCAATCAGTTATTTAAGAAAACAAAGTATTTCATTGGAAAAAATGATAACGTGACTATTTCAATAAAAACTGTTTGGAGATTTAAATAGATTTTCGAAAATACCGTAATCAATTGATGGAAAAATCAATTGTATAAAAAATTACTCTCAACTATGTACTTCATGCTCGCTCAGAACCCATTAATCAAATTAATATTTATAAATTAGACGTAATAATGTTAGCCAATATGTACTTTATAACCTTTAGGACCCATTAAACTAATTATTATTTTATAAATTAGACATTGTAATGGATGCCAACATTAATCATTGTGGCCTTTAGCTTGTAATTTCCTTTCCAAACCCATTAATGAAATTAGTATTATATACATTTTTCATTTTTACGCAATCATAACCTGTCTTGTACTCCACTCTGGAGCTATTCTTTAGGAAACTACAAAGATGCTAGGCAAAAGATTTAACAACCGCATTACTAAACAATCACTTCGTCATGCAATTAACAATATTTTAAACGAGGAGCTAACACACCCGAACTAATACATGCTTTTAAGAAAATAGGAAAGAAGAAACGAGGAACGTCCGTTTTATTTTTCGTGTCAACTATCATAACGCTAACGATATGCGGCACTCAAATGACGGAAAGAATTTTTCAATACTTGAGTGAGCCCGTTTTATGTTCTCATAGCAAAATAATTTGCGATTATTGTGTCTCTATTTTAACCATTTTGTACCACTTTGTTGTTAGATGCGGCGGTTTTTAACAGAGAGGCAAACTTGAAATACATTGGACATGAGTTTGGGTGTGCTAAGGTGCAATGTATTACAAATTTGCAAAGAAACGGAACAATTTCATTCCTCTCTTTCAGATATTTGCAGTAACAGAATATGACCAAATTGACTATTCCTCTATATCATAAATCAACCGATGATATGAAAATCACATATTCAATAAAAATGGTCGGTAACTAATGACTAAATCACTCAACAAATTGTCATTATCAGATTCAGAGAATAAATCGCCTAGCTGCAGGTATAAATTATTCTTTAGTCTACTTTAGCTTACCATTTTTCAAGTCATCAATTTTGCCTGAATGTCTCAGCTATGTTCAAGCCAAACAAACAAAGGAATTGCAGTTTATTACAAAAATTTCATTTATTGTAAACGAGCCAGGAAATATTTTAGATTTCGCAATGGTCTTTGAACTGAAGAGTAGAATGTGAAAAGTTTATCAAGAAGAACTGAGCTTCCATTTGTTAAGTTGGTGTGTGACATTAGCACAGTCATTTCTACACTTTTAGGCCTCTCTGTTTTCTCATTTTTCAATATTACATTTAAAATATGGAGTAGTTGCTACCAGTAGTAATGCTACTGCCACTATCACCTCTCTTAAGATTGCTGCCAGTAGGGCTTTGCATCCTTTCAGCACCTTTTAGACTTTACAATATTAAATCTTACACCTTTTTGCATTGTAATGGCAGCTCCTCGAAGTAATATAACGCAAAAAAGTTGCTTTCTATTTTGCAACAGAATAAGCGGACATTGCCAACTGAATTTTTGGATTTGACTGAGCATTATTTACCAACCGTACTCCGAATATTATAGTCTGTTGTTGTACTTGGTCGTTTTCGTGTTTCAACAAATTGTGACCGACTACTATATTATTTGGAGTATCCAGTAGCCACAGATATTCATGTTGGCTACTTAACCGAACTCACTTTACTAGCGTTTCAATGGTGTTCAAAAATGATTATACCTACTCAAAGAATTAAAAGCCGACTAAAATACTCTCACTCGTTTCGTCACCATACGTAAAGTATAAAGTAAATATCTTACCTTTTTGTCAAGGAGGAGATTGGTACTTGAAGCCCACTCTAGATTTGTTAATTTCACTTTGTAGTCAATTCACGCCATGTTCAACACGTTATGTAAAACCATTTTCTAACGTTGATTTAACCAGATTTATGACAACCATTAACTGAAATCACATTAAAAGTCACATATTAAAATTCAATGCAAACATTTTAATTTCTTGGCATTAATTCATTTCATTTCCGTTTCATCGTTCAAATTAAATGATAAGACGTTATTACCTTAAATCCTACCACTCATTTCGAGAGGGTACAATCGTAATTACCTAACCTTGGATTTGGAAACAACTTAAACCCAATAGCTCTTTAACCCTCGTCAAGACTGGAACGGAATAGGAGTCCGCCATTTGCATTACGCATTAAGCGCTCACCAGACGGCGACTCTTATCACTATCATATTGTCCATATTAACTTCGGTCTTATTTAAATTAACCGTAGACCTAAATCTTTACAAATAAAGATGTACATCTCTAATTTTACCGAGCAAAGAAAGGTATTGAAACCAAAACTAAATCCCCGGCTTCAAATATAAAAGTCTAGAAATAGGTAATTTTTTCACATTACCTTTTTGAATATTTGAACAGTTATAACTAATCTAACTACAACTTAACTTAACTCTCCAATTTTTTTAACTTGCCCAACTTTAGAAGTTAAAATTAAAAACGCATTTTCACTTACTCCACCACACCACAAGCAGCTAACACGGAGTGCGGTTTTTGTACATAAGGCAGCCACCGGATGTACGGGCGCCACATACATAGTACTGGGTATTATTATTGAAAAAACATGTTTTCGCGGAGGGAAAGTCCCACAATCAACCTCAAAGCACAATGTGCGTATTTAATGGAAGTAGAATAAAGCTTAATGCCGGCCAGCGACAGTATACGAAAGGTCATACGCAGCGAAGAATGAAACACATTATCACAACTAAATGTTGGAGCAGACTTTCTTACATTTATCAGGTCATATACCTAGTGCCTAATGAACCAAATTAGAAGTCAATCAATAACGATCTCTTTAAATTGATGTGAACTTTCTGCTCATTGTAACACAACTTTAATTGAATCCTGTAAAAACACAATTAAGTGATTCAATATAAATAAATCATGTCAGGCGGTAACTTTCTTCTTTGTTGATATCTGGTATCCCCTCCTCCATTATAATCAAACGACTAAAATATGATTCGTACCTATCATTGATTATCATCAGTGCTTACAAAAAGCGAACGGAAAATATGATATGATGAGAATTGGGATGTAGAACGACTTTCTGTTTGCAATATTCCTCAAGATGAAGAAATCCATAACAAATTGGGTTTTGGTTGTAGACTGACTATATTGAATCCATATTACAAGAAGGGTGACGCAGATGGCAAGCTTATTATTCGTATTGATGAGCCCGAAAGCATTGTTTTTGAAGGTCGGGATGTGAATCGTTGCAGATTTTGTGGGAAAAATAGAGCTGCATTGCAGTGCAGCAAATGTCACAGAGCGGCTTATTGCAATAGAAAATGCCAAGTTAATGATTGGAAAGTTCTGAAACATAAGCTCATTTGTCACTAGTGTAGAAAAAAAACGAATTCAACGGTATTTTCAATCAAGTCTATAAAAAAGTTAATGCCCCGCAATCAATCTTAAAGCAATATGCATACACTACGGGAAGAGAGGAACACATTATTACAGCTAGTTGCGCAAAATCTTTCTTACAATTATCTCGTCACGTGCTTTTTTTGCTTATGTGCGTTTTGCATAATGAACAAAATCAGACCCACCTCTTTAAATTAATGTGAGCTTGCTTGTCATGAAGACAATCGAATTTTGTAAAACGTCATTCATTGAATTAAAGTTCTTATTAATTAATAATTATATTAGTTGTCAAAAGTTTTATTTTATCTGTTGACTATTAGTTATGATTAAACGAAAAAATATGGTTAATTGATCAATGGACTTGAACCTATCATTGATAAAAGAAATTGTTTTAAGTTTAAGTGTGCTGACTCTGCATGGATTTTAAGTGTTGACTGAAACCACGAATATACTTGGTTTCAAAGTTTGTCATCATTTGTAAACGCTCTATTGTAACTTGTAACAGGTTAGCAAAAAGTTAAGTCACAAACTATCCTGCACATCTACCCTCTTGCGCTCTCCGAATGAGCTAGTATTGCGTGCACAGTGCTAACACATTGTTCAGTGTTTTTTAGACAGATTTGCACTCAGTCATATAAATTACTTCAGTGTTCTCACTAAATTCCTGCTTAATACAATCTTAATCATTATCGTATTGGTCAAACTAATTTTCGCACACCCATAAAAATAAAAGCAAATTGAGGCTAAGAGACGTGTAGGTCGTATTTTCTGGTCTTAACCTACCTTTTAACAGGTACGCGTGTATTCTACTAAAAAATTCTTAGCCATCATTTAGGAGTTTATCAATTTAGCCCTAGTTTCTGTCGAAACTTAATTGTGACTCGTACAACAAGTTTAACCACATATCATCCCATTCAATCTTGCTAAATACTGTATTCGATTCCGCAATTTAAGCCCTATAACGAATGTTATTTAACGTGTAAACATTACTCTTAAGGATAAAAATCTTAACACAAATCATCGATTTTTAGGGGTTACTCTTAGGTTTTGCACACCATATTAGATTTTAACCGACGTCATATCTTCATAATACCAAGGATGTGTATGATAACACACATCATTGACAATACAAAAACATTCCATAACTTTGGTCTGCCCTTTTTTAAAATTTAACTCGTTATCTTTTTTCATAGATTACCAGTTTTAACTCACGCATTTGAGAATCAAAAGATCATAAAAGGTTACTATCAACGTTTTTAAATTGGGGAGCTTTGTTTTTAAACATAGCTGTAGAACTGTGAATTAAGTTTTGTAAAACACGATTAATAGAAAAACATACATTTTTTCCGCTAGGTTATTATTTAAAATGATTGACTGTCAATTTAAAGGCAGTACAATGCGAACTCAACATTAACATACCGTAGCTAAACCAAAAAAAAATATTCACTAGCTGCATTCAAATATTAAACTAAACTTTGGCTTAGGTGAGTTTTACAACCAGTGACGTAATGTAACATTTGTTAACTGTTTTTGCAGCAGATCATCACTAATGATGTCACATGTTGTTAAACTCACCTAAACCACAGTTTAGTTTAATACAGCTAGTGATATGCCATTGAAATTAATTAAATCGTTTGAAAAGTTGACAATAGAGTACGCGCAAAGCGCGATTAAAGTAAAAAATTTTCAGTAGTGAGAGTATATACGCAGAATGGATGACTATTGCGTAGTGCAGCGTCTTAGGAAGTGATAGCTCCACAGGAATATTTTTTAGAGGTATATATTCAATTATTTTAAATATTTCCCATTTCTAAGAAAAGTTATGGCAGTTGCTGGCTTTACTGTTCCTCTTATATATACATAAATGATTAAGGCTAGATTGCGCGAATATAATGTACTAATTGTATACATTTAATTTAAATATTGCAATATTGTGTTGATTTAAGCCATGTTCAGTCGAAACTCAGGTTAATGCAATCTTACATATATATATGAATAAGGCCAAAGTTAAGAATAATTGGGCAATACTGATAAAGCACGAAAAGTAAATAATAAATTCTCGTACCCAGATAAAAAAAAAAGATTAAATACTAGATAATTATTAATTAAATTTTTAATAAAATAAAATTATTTTTTAAATGAAAACTTTTTTCACAGTAAATTGAAAGGCTAATGTTTAATACGGACCTTTTTGAGTTTGCAATTCTCCTTTCTGCGTAAAATATCCCTATTACATTATATATTCGTTTTTTAAAAAGTTTTCCCCTCAAAGAAATGGATTCAGTTTAATGTCGAATGAATCGATCAAATTGTAAATTTAATATTTTTTGGATTTGTTATAAAAAGATTTATAGGCTGATAACATTAAATTGTAGTTGCAGCTTGCAGATCCTTTCTAAATTGGTAAAAGTTAAGCCTAACCTTTACCTATTTTAACGAAATTCAACTAAACTAACCAAACTTAATTTAATCAGATTTAATGTCTCTTAGTTAGGTCACGGCCTAGGCTAGCATGCTATTCTTTGTATTTACCCTGTCAGTATATAGGCCGTTTTCCATTCAATTTGCGTTACATTCAAAAATTGGACCTGACGTCATTTCCTCACAACTAAACCTCTCATCATAACTTGATCTAGACTTTTATTTTAATGTCACTTGTGGCCATTTTTTTCGTAGAGTACCAGTTGAATTCAGGCCGTTGAGATGGCAGATTTGAAGGTATATAATTGGCTGTTTCTGTAGACTTAGTTTTATAATAAAAAAAATTTCAGAGCGAGTTTTGCCAACTATATTTCGCCAATCTCAACTATCTTCTTATGCATCGAACTAATTTAATTCTGCAAAAAATATTCCTCGACCGATGGCACGAAACTACAAACAAAAAGTGGAGCAATTCTGAAGAACAAGGGAAAGCCTTTGTTTCTGAAATTGGAAAAGGCATATGGACAACGAGTAGCCGAAGACAAAAATTATTATTATTATCAGGAAATGTATACCTATGGGATCTTAAACTATGCAGCCACGTATTACAAAAATTTCACAATGATAAAGAAGAAGAAAAGAACAAACTTAAAGAGTTGGTAGTCATACAAAATGAAATTAAAAGAAATTTCGATGAATTATTCATACCAGAAGATTTATACAAGAACAGCTGGGAGACAGTGAAGAAAATTTTGGATGATTTTGGGCACACAATGATCCCGTATGCTATTGACATGCCAAACCTAGCTTGGTCGAGTGAAAATTTGCTAGTTTTAAAAAATTCATTGAAATCACCTAATCAATTCTTCATGACTGACACTTTTCCTGAAGACATTAACCCATTGCACACACTCAAAGCTAAGGATTTAAAAGAACTTGGAAATACATTCTACAAAGACAACAAGTACGATGAAGCATTGCAAGCTTATAAACAAGCTCTGGATTTAAAAGGGGTATCTAAAAAATTACAAGGAGTTTTGTATTCTAATGCATCAGCAGTTTCTTCAGCACAAATCAAGAATCCAAAAGAAGAGAGTGCACTTGAACAGCTCTCGGGCTTTGTAGTAACGATTGATCTAGAATACGCAAAAAGGGCTGTCCAATTATGTCCTTTATGGTACAGAGCTCATTGTAGGTTGGGTTATGCTTATGAAAAATGTAAAAAATGGAAAAAAGCTGTTCGACATTTTGATATTGCAATTCTATTAAATGGGGGAATGCCTGACGTAATTAAAATTCGAAATGAATGCAGTAAAAAAATACATCAAAGAATATCTTCAAAGGAATTGTACATTGAACAACTAAAGATAGATGTGGAATCGACTATACAAAATATTGTGGGGAAGTTCGGAAAAAATGCAGCAGAGAAAGTTTATAATAGTAACATTCCAGAAATGGTGATCGCACGCACTAAAAAAAAAATTACTGAGGCTAAAACTGCACAAGATTATGATGAAATACTAAAAACATTAAAAAAAGAAGGGGCCAAAGGAAGCACACTGGCTTTGCACACGTTGGGCATGATGCATAAAAATGGAGCAGGTGTCAAGAGAGATTTTCTTCAGTCAATTACATATTTCAAACAGGCTGCAAATAAAAATTCAAAATTAACGTTGGGTTTGCCAGATGAAAGTGTGTTTGGTGCTGAAAATCAGTTGGGCATTATTTATCAATACGGATTAGGTGTTTGTAATGACTTAGAAGAAGCAGCGATTTGGTATAAAAGATCTTCAGATCACCATGGTTTACATGGTCCTTGTAACTTGGGAATGATGTACTTGCGTGGAAGTGGAGTTGCTAGAAATTTAGTAAAGGCAGAGCAATATTTAACATTAGCAGCAAAACGTCGAAATGCTGATGCTATGAATGAATTAGCTCAATTTTACTTAACCGTTGCTGAAGACCCAGCGAAGGCATTGCAATGGCATCACAGAGCTATTGAATGCGGCAATTATTTTGCAGTGGAAAATAGTAAGGAGATTGAATTTAAAATTGAAAGTTTAAAATTAAAATATAAGTTTATTGACAACAAGTTAGAAAATTGGGAACTGAAGAAGGGATTAGCGGTTGACGGGATGATGATGACAGAAAGAAGAAACCGATATTTGGAAAGACAGAATCCTGAATTTGTAGAGTATGCTAGCAGTATGAAGGAAGTTAATGAAAACTTTAAAAAAACGCAGCTTCTTCATGATTATACTCCTAGACCGTTTTCAGATGCTATTATCGAAGAGTATGTAAAGAAAGGATCAATGACTGCAGAAAAAATAAAAAAAGCAACTGCTCATTTTAAAAAGGCATCTGAACATCTTAAAATACGCAATGTACACGAGGCTATTAAGGAACTTGCTAATGGTTTACGCATTACAGAATTTGTAGCCAACTACAAGATTTGTAGCCTTACAATTGAAATGGTTTCAGTTACTGGGCTAATAAATGCCATTAAACCTAATACGCAAATCGATAAAGACTTTAGAGTTTGCATGGTATTTAGTCTTGGTAATGATTACCAGTCTTCCATTTCTTTACTAGAAGAAAGTATGAAGATGTATGAAGATGAAAATTTGTTCCCAATAATGTTGACCAATATATACGGGTTTATGCAGAATCATAAAAAGGGAATTGAAGTTGCAAATGAGGCATTAAAAAAATTCCCTGATGATGCTGGTGTTTGGTATGCTAAAGCAGTGCATTTGACAAATTTGTCATTGAATCATATTGAAATTATTGATGCTTACAAAAAATTTATCAGTTTGGTGCATCCTGATCATCGTGAAGTACCTATCTCTTATTACACAATCGCTGCGTATTACTTAAACCACAACCCCGAGGATTTAACTACAGTAGCAAAATATTACAAACAAGGTTTGGACGCTGAGAAACTACAGTTGCCTTTCTTTTTACCAGTGGAATGTTATCACAAATCAGTATTGGAAAAATTGTCAAGTTTAAAGTCTTTTTTGAGGTTGCAATTTGCCCATGATGAACCAATTCCAAGAAAATGTAAAATTGAAAAAAAAGAAAATGAAGAAAAAAGAAAGTTAAAAAAACTTTTAGATCCTCAACGTGTTTGGTTAATTGTTCTGCATAGAAAATACGTCGCTAAAATGATTAAATTAAAGTCCAAAAGTCAATCTTTACCCATAACAGGTGGTACTCTGATACCCAAATTACAACAAACTGGACCTCCACAATTGGCTGAAGTGAAATCAATTGTATTGGAAGAAATGGATCCTACTAAAAATCGAATATACGAGGGGTTTGCCCTAAGTTGCGTTGTCATTGATGAACCCGTATTGGGATTTCCCAGTGTTCATCTTAATATAGAAGATGAGAATTGGGATGTTTCACGTCTTTGCGTTTACAATATTCCCCAAGATGAAGAGATCCATAGTAAATTAGGTTTTGGTTGTAGACTGATTATATTGAATCCATACTACAAGAAGGGTGAACTAGGTAATTTACTTTTTATCCGTGTTGACGATCCTGAAAGCATTGTTTTTGAAGGTCGCGATGTGAATCGTTGCAGGTTTTGTGGAAAAAATAATGCAGCACTGCAGTGCAGTAAATGTCACAAAGCTGCTTATTGCAATAGAGAATGTCAAACTAATGATTGGAAAGTTATGAAACATAAATACATATGTCACTAGTACTGAAAAGACGTTTTCTGCGGGAAACCGAATATAAGTTCAATCACCTCTTTAATAAACGCCTCGCAATCAAACTCAAAACATATCTGAAGAATGAAGACGCAATATTACAACTGTTTGAGCAAAGCCTTTCATTGAATTATCAAGCCACGTACGAGCGCCTGTGTTCTACTATACAAAGAAAATCAGAAGTCAATATACCTCTTTAATATAACTCTTTAAATTGGTGTGCGCTTGCTTCTTATTATAACCCAATTTTAATTTAATCTTGTAAAATACGATCAATTGAATTAAATTCTTAATAAATCGTATTGTTGTTAAAGCATTTCTTATTTATTGATATTTGATATCTATCGTATGACCAAAAGACTAAAATATGATGAATTGACAATCAATGCTTACAAATGTTTAAAAAGGGCGGTAAGGTCAGTTGGTTGTGAGCATTATTATACTCTATAGTAATTACACCTATAGTCACAAAGCTTCTTACCAAAAATTACATTAAGAAAACTCTTGCTATATCATGGTCTTAACATTCACCGACTCTGTTTACAGAAAGAGTGACTTTTCCACATCTTTTAACATTTCATCTGCCATCTGTAATGGCTGATTGAATCTGCAGTTTTCTTACACTGATGCAGTTTAACAAGTACCGGTATTATTTTATTTATTAATCAGTAGTTTAGCAAAAAAATGCAATTGTCTACAGCTTATACTAACAATTTCTTTTTGTAGGAACTAGACCCATTTACTGTATTATTTTTTTTGCAGTTATCAGGTTATTCAGAGAAAAAATGATGGGCTGTCAATTTAAAGAAAATGTTGCCAACATAGCCAACCAAACGTTTGTCTCCTATACCATTGAAATTATATTGTTTGGATAGTTGTCAATAGAGTACGCATAAGTCTCGTAAGCGCTATCAACACAAAAATGATTACAAGTTGCAACGCCTTCGGGTGACTACTGCGTACTTGGTGTGGATAGTAATAACTTCATTAAAAACTTTCACAGGTATTTATCTAATAATTTGCCTAACATTTTACCCTGCTTATGACTTTCCATTCTCCTATCTGTATAAAACTTCATCTATAGATCTCTGTATACAGAGATTCTACTGCATTATGCATAAAAACTGATTGAAATATTTCGAGGTTTTTCCCCTCTAAAATAATCGATTTTTATGGGTTACTATTAGCGGCTTATAACATTAATGTAATGCATTGGTACAAGATTGCTAAAATAATTTACTATAACTAATTCTCATGTGCGCATCATTTTTAATGGATTGAGTCAACAACGGTAAGAAACAGGAAAAGTACCAGCAAAAAAAATTACTGAATGTTATCGCATGTGTAAAGTTCAATAGGTGTGAATGAACGTCATATCCTCATAACAAAAAAACATTCCATAACTTTGTGGCCCTTTTTTCATTTTTTCATAGATTAGCAGTTAACCTACCCATTTGAGATGGCAGATTTGAAGGTATGATCACCTACTGTTTTTGTGGGCAAACGTTTTATAATAAAAAAATATTTTAGGCTGAATTTTGCCAACTATATTTCGCCAACCTCAACTATCTTCTTATGCATCGAGCTAATTTATATCTGCAAAAAATATTCCTCGAAAGATGGCAAGAAGCTACTAACAAAAAGTGGAGCAATTCTGAAGAACAAGGGAAAGCATTTGTTTCTGAAATTGGAAAAGACATATGGACGACGAGTAGCCGACGACAAAAAATATTATTACAATCAGGAAATGTGTACCTATGGGATCTTAAACTGTGCAGTCACGTATTACGAAAATTTCACAATGATAAAGAAGAAGAAAAGAGAAAACTTAAAGAGTTGGTAGTCATACAAAATGAAATTAAAAGAAATTTTGATGAATTATCCATACCAGAAGATTTATACAAGAATAGCTGGGAGACAGTAAAGAAAATTTTGGAAGATTTTGGGCATACAATGATCCCTTATGCTATTGACATTCCAAACTTTGCTTGGTCAAGTAAGGATTTGCTTGTTTTAAAAAATTCATTGAAATCCCCTAAGCAATTCTTTACGACTGACACTTTTCCTGAAGACACTGACCCATTTCAAACACTCAAAGCTAAGGATTTGAAAGAACTTGGAAATACTTTCTACAAAGACAACAAGTACGATGAAGCATTGAAGGTTTATAAACAAGCTTTGGATTTAAAAGGGGTATCTAAAGAATTACAAGGAATTTTGTATGCAAATGCATCAGCGGTATGTTCATCTTTAATCGAGAGCCCCAAAGTAAATCTAATTGAAGAGCTATCTGATGGGATTATAATGGATACATTAGAGTATGCAAAAAGGGTTGTCCATTTATGCCCCTTATGGTACAAAGCACACTGCAGGTTGGGTTATGCTTACGAAAAATGTAAGAAGTGGAAAAAAGCTGTTAAACATTTTGATATTGCAATTCAACTAAATGAGAATGTACCTGACATAATTAGAATTCGTAATGCGTGCAGTCAAAAATTACCACACGTAATGTCTAGGCAGGAATTGTACATTAGACAACTAAAGATAGATGTGGAGTCGACCAATCAAAACATTGTGGATAAATTCGGAAAAAAGGCAGCAGACAAAGTTTATAAAAGTAACATTCCAGAAATGGTGGTCGCAAGCACTCTACAAAAAATTACTGAAGCTAAAACTACACAAGAATATGATGACATACTAAAAACATTAAAAAAAGAAGGGGCCAAAGGAAGCGCACTGGCTTTGTTCACATTGGGCATGATGTATAAAAATAGTGTAGGTGTCAAGAGAGATTTCCTTCAGTCCATTACATACTTCAAAAAAGCTGCAGATAAAAACCCACAATTATCAATGGGTTTGCCAGATGAAAGTGTGTTTGGTGCTGAGAATCAGTTGGGCATTATTTTTGAATACGGATTTGGTGTTTGTAATGACTTAGAAGAGGCCGCAATGTGGTATAAAAGATCGTCTGATCACCAAGGTTTACATGGACCTTGTAACTTGGGAATGATGTATATGCGTGGAAGTGGAGTTGCTAAAAATTTAGTAAAAGCAGAGCAATATTTAACATTAGCAGCAAAACGTGGAAATGCTGATGCTATGATTAATTTAGCTGAATTTTACGTAAATATTGCCGAAGACCCAATGAAGGCACTGCAATGGCACCGCAGAGCTATTGAATGCGGTTATATTTTATCAATGCAAAACACTCTGGCGCTTAAATTGAAAATTGAAAGATTAAAATCAAAATACAATTGTATTGACAAGAAGTTAGAAAATTGGGAATTGAAGAAGGGATTAGCGGTTGACGGGATGATGATGAAAGAAAGACGACAACGATATTTGAAAAGACAGGAACCTGAAATTGTAGACTTTGCTAGCAGTATGAAGGTAGTTCATGAAAAATTTAGTAAGACCCAGCTTCTCAATGATTATACATCTGGACCGAAATTTTCAGATGTTATTATTAATAAGTATGCAAAGAAAGGATCAATGACTGCTGAAAAACTAAAAAAAGCAACTGGTCATTTTAAAAAGGGATTCGAATATCTTAAAATACACAAAGTACACGAGGCTATTAAAGAACTTGCGAATGCTTTACGCATTACAGAACTTGTAGTCAACATCAATACATGTAACATTGCAATTGAAATGGTTTCAGTTACTGAGCAAATCAATGCAATGAGACCTAATACGCAATTTGATAAAGACCGTAGAATTTGCTTAGCATATAGTCTTGGTAATGATTATCAATCTTCCATTTCTTTACTAGAAGAAAGTACGAAGATGTATGCGGATGAGAAGTGGTTCCCATATATGTTGACCAATATATACGGGTTTATGCAGAATCATAAAAAAGGAATTGAAGTTGCAAATAAGGCATTAAGAAAATTCCCAGATGATGCTGACATTTGGTACGCTAAAGCAGTGCATTTGAGAAGTTCATCAAAGAATCATATTGAAGTTATTGATGCCTACAAAAAATTTATAAGTTTGGTGCCTCCTGATCATCGTAAAATACCAATTTCTTATTACGCTATTGCTGTACATTACTTAAACCACAACCCGGAGGATTTAACTACAGTAACAAAATATTACAAACAAGGTTTGGACGCTGAGAAAATACAGTTGCCCTTCTTTTTACCAGTGGAGTCTTATCACAAATCATTATTAAAAAATTTGTCAAGTTTAAAGCCATTTTTAAGGTTGCAATTTGTCAATGATGAGCCTATTCCAAGAAAAGTGAAAATCGAGAAAAAGAAAAATGAGGAAGAAGAAGATTTAAAAAAATTTCTAGATCCTCTACGTGTTGGTTTAATTGTTTCACATCGAAAAAAGGTTGCTGTCATGAAAAGAAAACTTGCTAAAGTTGGAAACTCATTCCAATTAAAGACCACTCTAACACCAAAATTACAGCAAGTTGGACCTCCACAATTAGCTGAAGTAAAATCAATTGCATTGGAAGAGATGGATCCTACTAAAAATCAAATATACGAGGGGTTTGCCTTAAGTTGTGTTGTAATTGATGAACCAATATTAGGATTCCCCAGTGTTCATGTTCTAATAGAAGATGAGAATTGGAATGTAGAACGTCTTCACGTTTACAACATCCCTCAAGATAAAGAAGTCTACACTAAATTAGGGTTTGGTTGTAGACTGACTATATTGAATCCATATTACAAGAAGGGTGAAATAGATAATGCAACTCTTATTCGTGTTGACGACCCTGAAAGTATTGTTTTTGAAGATCCGGATGTGGGGCGTTGCAGATTTTGCGGAAAAAATAGAGCTTCTCTGCAGTGTAGTAAATGTCATCGAGCTGCTTATTGCAATAGAGAATGTCAAACTAACGATTGGAAAGTTATGAAACATAAGCTCGTTTGTCACTAGTGTAAAAACATGTCAGACATAAAAACCGCATAATTCAACTGTGATTTCAATTAATTCCCTAAAACTATATGCTACACGAGGAGACGAATATTATATCTTTTTACTGTTATTAAGCCATGCACATTTTGTGCCTATGTGCATTCTACAGTATGAACAAAACTACAAGTTAAAGCCGACCTCTCATTAACTTAATTAAATTCTGTACATCATGTTAATCATGTTAATAAAAATATTTCTTGATAATTAACCAACGTCAAAACTTATTACAAATGTGTGAAAGTTACTGTTATTAGTCCTCCTAATTAAATTAATTGTTATTGATTCATATTTCCTTAATAATTTAAGTGGATCAACAGCAATGTTGTTACTGCATTCGCTGGTGTGGAATTAAGTGTTTTGTTTTGTCATGTATTACTCATTACACATGAAATATTTTTGAGATGTCTCCAGATGAAAAAAAAAAGGTTTGGAAAAACATTGTTTCAAAAGTAATTATAAGAGGGCATAACCGTAAAGACACATAAACCAAATCAAAATAAAACGAAATATTAATATACCGATATTAGTTTCACTCGACCACCTGCTGGTCTCATTGAAAAAATTTATTATTGACTTATTGTTCAATACTTATAAAATGGGATGAACTATGGGGCTGTAAAATCTATAAACCAAGCTAAATTAACGAAATGCAAATAAAGTTTAGGTGTGCTGACTCTGCATGAATTTTTAAGTTTTGAATGAAGCCACGGTGCCTTTTAGACGGTTTTGCAATTACGTTCGAGTTCTCACTAAATTTCTGCTTAATACAATCTTAATTTTTATCGCATTGATCGAGAACACCCATAAAAATAAAAGCAAATTGAGACTAAGAGACGTGCAAGTTGTATTTTCTGGTCCTAACCCACCTTTTAAGAGGTACGCGTGTATTCTACTTAAAAAATTCTTAACCATCATTTCAGAGTTCTCAATTTAGCCCTAGTTTCTGCCGAAACTTAATTGTGACTTGTACAACGTCTTTAAACCACACCATCCCATTCAATCTTGCTAAATATTCCATTCCGCAATTTAGATCGCAATTTAGATATTTTTTTTTATTTTGTTTTTATTTTTAATAGTCAAGAGAGGTGGTAGTAATTCGGTAATTCCTTACCAGGTGCGAAAATTTCAATTATTTCATTACCTGTAGTTAAACATTACACCCATAATCTTACAACATTTGGGTATCATGTATCAAAGGTATAAAATATAATTTCTATAGTAGTCCTAAACTGTAATTCGGTATATCAATTTCTGTACTTGTTTATTCACTCTCTATTCAAGATGAAAACAACTGGCTTCAAGTTATCCTGCTCTTTAATCAGTATTCAATTTGTACCATGTATGTACTATAGCACTCTCGTCGTCCTCTCCGTTGACAACCACACCACCTACTGATGTGATGTTTTTCAGGGAAAGTATTATTACTTCTACTCTCCTCTTGCCAAATTTCAATTTCTTTCAAGCAAGAACTCTATGCCATATTTCAATAACCCAAGATCTACTGACTATCGAAAACAAAAAACTTAACAACTTCATTGGGGGAACAAGCGGAAAAGAAGAAGAAGAATAAGGCTTAACAAGCGGAAAAGAGAGTCACGTGAGTTTTTCATTGTATTAATCCACTAACATTTTATCAGAGTATAACCATCTGCCATCTAGAATTGCTGATTGATTCTGCAGTTTAACAAAATATTAAATTTTTTTCTAGCGAAAAAATGTAAAAAATGTATAAACAAGCTTTGGATTTAAAAGGAGTATCTAAAGAATTACATGGAATTTTGTATTCTAATGCGTCAGCAGTTTATCTAGCTTTAATCGAAAGCTCGGAAGAAAATCCAGTTGAAGAGTTCTCTGATGGGATTATAATTACTACGTTAGAATATGCAAAAAGGACTGTCCATTTATGCCCCTTATGGTACAGAGCCCACTGCAGATTGGGTTATGCTTATGAAAAATGTAAGAAGTGGAAAAAAGCTGTTAAACATTTTGATATTGCAATTCAACTAAATGGGACTGTACCTGATACAGTTAGAATTCGTAATGCGTGCAATCAAAAATTACCACCAGTAATGTCTTCGCAGGAATTGTACATTAGTCAACTAAAGATGGATGTGGAGAGAACCATGAAAAACGCTGTGGATAAGTTCGGAAAGAAGAGAGCGGAGAAATTTTATAAAAGTGACATAGTTAGATGCACTCTGAAACGAATTACTGAAGCTAAAACTGCACAAGATTATGATGAAATTCTGAAAACACTGAAAAACGAAGGTGAAAAAGGAAGCACACTAGCTTTGTTCACATTGGGCATGATGTATAACAATGGAGCCGGTATCAAGAGAGATTTTCTTCAGTCTATTATTTACTTCAAAAAAGCTGCAGATAAAAATCCAATATTATTTCCAACAGGTTTGCCAGATGAAAGCGTGTTTGGTGCTGAAAATCAGTTGGGAATTATTTATCAATACGGATTAGGTGTTTGTAATGACTTAGAAGAAGCAGCAATTTGGTATAAAAGATCGTCTGATCACCAAGGTTTACATGGACCTTGTAACTTGGGAATGATGTATTTGCGTGGAAGTGGAGTTGCTAAAAATTTAGTAAAAGCAGAACAATATTTAAAAATAGCAGCTAAACGTGGAAATGCTGACGCTATGTATAGTTTAGCTCAATATTACTTAAAATTTGCCGAAGACCCAACGAAGGCATTGCAATGGCATCGCAGAACCATTGAATGTGGCAACATTTCAGTGATGGTAAACGCTCAAGAGCTTGAATTGAAAATTGAAAGATTAAAATCAAAATATGAACGTATTGACAACAAGTTAGAGACTTTTGAATTGAAGAAGGGATTAGCGGTTGACGGGATGACCATGAAAGAAAGACGTGATCGGTATGTGGAAAGACAGGCTTCTGAAGTTGCAGAATTTGCTGCAATTTGCCAATGATGAGCCGATTCCAAGAAAAGTGAAAGTTGAGAAAAAGGAAACTGGGGAAGAAGAAGAGTTATAAAAATTTCTAGACCCTCAACGTGTTGGTTTAATTGTTCTACAACGGGAAAGGGTTGTTGACATGACTGCTAAATTTGGAAAATTAAGGGAATTTTCATTCAATATAAATACCACTAGAAAACCCAAATTACAGCAAACGGGACCTCCACAGTTGGCAGAAGTGAAGTCAATTGTATTGGAAGAGATGGATCCTACTAAAAATCAAATATATGAGGGGTTTGCCTTAAGTTGTGTTGTTATAGATGAGCCAATATTTGGATTTCCCAGTGTTCATGTTCTTATAGAAGATGAGAATTGGGATGTAGAACGTCTTTGCGTATACAACATTCCCCAAGATGAAGAAACCTATAATAAATTGGGTTTTGGCTGTAGACTGACTATATTGAATCCATACTACAAGAAGGGTGAAGAGGATAATACACATCTTATTCGTGTTGATGATCCTGAAAGTATTGTTTTTGAAGATGCGGATGTGGGGCGTTGCAGATTTTGTGGGAAAAATCGCGCTATTTTGCAGTGTAGTAAATGTCATCGAGCTGCTTATTGCAACAGAAAATGTCAAACTAATGATTGGAAAGTTCTGAAACATAAGCTCATTTGTCACGTTTTCTGCAATCAATAATCAACGCGTTCGACAAGACCTGAAGTCAATGTCGACCTCTTATCTTAGTTAAATCCTGTACATCGTGGTTAAGTGAATTAAATTCTTAATAAATCACATTATTAAAAATATATTTCTCTATACTTAAGTCACGTTAAAACATTATAACAACTGCAAGAAAGCTACTTTTTTCAGTCCTCCTAATCAAATTACATTTTTATTGATCCACATTTCCTGTATAATTTAAGCGTATCAACACCTATGTTGTTACTGCATTCGCTGGTGGGGAGTTAAGTGTTTTGTTTTGTCATGTGTTCCTCATTATACATAAAATATTTTTGAGATGTAGGGAAGATGAAGGAATAAAATAATTTGGAAAAACCGAATGTTTCAAAAGTAAATATAAGAGGACATAATCATACAGTAAATACACACAAACCAAAACGAAATAAAACGAAAAATTAATAAACCGATATTACCACGGGCTGGTCTCATTCAAAAAATTTATTATTGTTCAATACTTCTTGTGCATTGCGCCATGTGCACCAGAAAAAATAAAAGCAAATTGAGGCTAAGAGACGCGTACGGCGTAAGTTGTATTTTCTGGTCTTAACCTACTTAAAAAATGTTCTCAATTAAGTCCTAGTTTCTGTCGAAAGTTAATTGTGACTCCTACATCGTCTTTATCCCCACCACATTATCCCATTCAATATTGCTAAATATTCCATTCCGCAATTTATGCCCTACACGAATGTTATTTAACGTGAAAAGATTATTCTTAAGAATAAAAACCTTAACACTAATCATCAATTTTTAGGGGTTACTCTTAGGCTTTGCACACCATATTAGATTTGAACTGACGTCATATCTTCATAATACCAAGGATGTGTATGAGCTGATTATACACATCCTTTTGACAATACAAAAACATTCTATAACTTTGGTTTGCACTTTTATTTTAATTTCACTCGTGATCTTTTTTCCTAACTTACCAGTTAACTTATGCATTTGAGAATCAAATGAAAATCAAAGGATGTCTCCGTTAAGCCAAAAGAGTCATCTCGGTAAACACAAGAAAGACTAACTGTCACTTCTTTATCTGGCCCTTAAATACCCTTTCATATGGGCGTGTCCTACACCCTGCGCCCTCTATCCTTAATTTGGCGCCAATGGGGGGTTTAATACTAACCCACGTGACAATATGCGTTTTGTCGGATGCGAGGTTTCCTGCTCGCCTCTGAATTTCCCATTCCTTGTCATCCTTGGAAATCCAAGTAATAAACATCTCTAAAGCAGTCATCAAACGATTGTCCTTAATCCACAGTAATATCTCGCCACAGTAGTGTCTCACTCCACAGGAAATATTTTCAGAGGTACATCCAATAATTTTAAATGTTTCACATTTTTAAGAAAAGTTATGGCATTTGTTAGTTCTAGGCTTTTCTGTCTCGAGTAGATATATATAAATAATTAAGGGTAGATTGCACTAGAATATAAAGTACATATTGAATTAAAATGTATACAATATTTAAACTATGTTCAATGTTCAGTCTTAACTCACGTCAGGTTAATGCAATCTTAAGTGACCAGTTCAGTCTCATACCCAGATGGATAGTTGGTATGTATGTATATGAATAGAAGGCCAAAGTTAAGAATTAATGTCTATTACTGTCATGGACTAGGCTAGTATGCTGTTTTGTATTTCCCCTATCAGCTCAGTATAGGCCGTTTCCTGTTCCATTTGCGTTACATTCAAAAGATTAGATCTGACATCATATCCTCATAACAAAAAAACATTCCATAACTTTGGTCTGAACTTTCATTTTAATTTAACTCGTGCTCCTTTTTTCTTTTTTTCATAGTCCTCACGCATTTGAGATGACAGATTTGAAGGTATAATCACCAACTGTTTTTGTGGACAAATGTTTGTAATAAAAAAATATTTCAGAGTGAGTTTTGCCAACTATATTTCGCCAATCTCAACTATCTTCTTATGCACAGAGCTAATTTATCTTGCAAAAAATATTCCTCGACCGATGGTAAGAAGCAAGTAACATGAAGTGGAACAATTCTGAAGAACAAGGGAGAGAATTTGTTTATGAAGTTGGAAAACACATCTGACCATTACATTTCTGATTTCTCATTACAGTACAATATGAAATTCAGAAAAAATTATAACTGTGATAATTTGGAAAATTGTCTTATAGGGTTTGGTTGTAGACTGACTACATTAAATCCATATTACAAGAAGGGTGAACTAGATAATGTACTTGTTATCCGTGTTGACGATCCCGAAAGTATTGTTTTTGAAGGTCGGGATGAGAATCGTTGCAGATTTTGTGGGAAAAATAATGTAGCAATGTCACAAAGCAGCTTATTGCAACAGAGAATGTCATACTAATGACTGGAAAGTTATGAGACATAAATACATATGTCACTAGAGTACTGAAAAGACTTTTTCAGCGGGAAACCGAATACAATTTCAATAACCTTAAAGAACTTAAAAAACGTCCCGCAATCAACCTCAAAGCATTAAGCTATCTGAAGAATCTGTAGAATGATACACGATATTATAACCATTTGTGCAAAGTCTTTCTTACAATTATCATACCACGTATAAGCGCCTGTGTTCTACGATATGAAGAAAATCAAAAGTCAACACCGGCCTCTTTAACTTTGGTGTGTGCGCTTGCTTCTCATTATAACTCAATTCCAATTTAATCTTGTAAAACACAATTAAGTGAATTAAATTCATAATAAATCGTATTGTTGTTAAAACATTTCTTATTTATTAATATTTGATATCTATCATATGACCAAAAGACTAGAATATGATTAATTGATAATCAATCTTACAAATGTTTAAAAAGGGCGGTAAGGTGAGAAATTTGTCTAATGGAAAATATTTAGTTGGTTGTGAGTAATTACACCGCAAGTCACAAAGCTTCTTACCAAAAATTACATTAAGAAAAGTGCAATATAATTTCATGGTCTTAACATTCACCGGCTCTGTTTACAGAAAGAGTGACTTCCCCTTCCCCACATCTATTAACATTTCATCTGCCATCTGTAATTGCTGATTGAGTCTGCAGTTTTCTTGCACTGATGCAATTTAACAAGTATTATCTTATTTATTAACCAGTAGTTTCACAAAAAATGCAATTTTCTGCAGCTTATACTGCCAATTTCTTTAGTAGGAACTTGACCCATTTACTGTATTATTTTTTTGCAGTTGCGTCACATTACTGCAGGAAAAATGATGGGCTACCAATTTAAAGAAAATATAATTTTCCAACATAGCCAACCAAACGAGAAACACATTTGTCTGATACGTCATTGAAATTATATTGTTTGAAAAGTTGTCAATAGAGTACGCTTAAGTCTCGTAAGCGCTAGCAAGTTACGACGCATTTGGGCGACTACTGCGTACTGTGGTGTTGATATTGCAGTAACAACTTCATTAAACACTTTCACAGGTATTTATCTAATAATTTGCCTAACATTTTACCCTACTTGTACTTTCCATTCTCCTCTCTACAGAGATTCTACTGCATTACGCATAAAAGCTGATTGAAATATTTCGAGGTTTTTCCCCTCTAAAAATCATCGATTTTTATGGGTTACTTTTAGCGATTTTGCACACCCTACCTTAAACTTATTTTTATTCACTCTTTTCAGACTGATATTTCAGCTGACACTGTGTTTTTTTAGGTAGAAATTATTTTAGCAATCTTGATCTACTGACCAAGATTGAATATAAACACGTTGCAAAAATAATTTACTAAAGTTAATTCTGATGTGCACATCCTTTTTAATGGGTTAAGTTACAAACGGAAAGAAACAGAAACAGTACCAGCAAAGAAAATTAGTGCATGTTGTAGATATAGTTTTAATGCATATGTAAAGTTCAATAGAATTCAATTGACGTCATATCCTCTTAACAGAAAAACATTCCATAACTTTGATCTGATTTGTGGTCCTTTTTTCTTTTTTTCATAGATTACCTTTTAACTCACGCACTTTTAAAAGTTAAAAGTTTTATAATAAAAAAATATTTTAGGCTGAATTTTGCCAACTATATTTCGCCAATCTCAACTATCTACTTATGCATCGAGCTACTTTAATTCTGCAAAAAATATTCCTCGACCGATGGCAAGAAGCTACTAACAAAAAGTGCAGCAATTCTGAAGAACAAGAGAGAGAATTTGCACCTACTAAAATACAGATACCTCACTATTACGAAGTTGGCGAATTCAATTAACGAAAGCTTACGACACTCATAACCTTTTAATAAGTATTGCTAAAACATGGCGATATATTACTGGTCTGAAATATTTACTTTTCTGCTTTGTGGGCTTGTAGCACTGTTGTCGTGGTGGTACATGTAAGTAGTATCAACCATTATTATTCATTTATATGTATTAATTGCATAGCAAGATAAAGACGTATTAATTTCATATAGCAGTTGAGGATTGGGTTGATTTGGGTTTACATAATTTAAAATTTGATTTGTGCTGATATAATCCCATTTATATATGTAAGGTTCTTCTAAGTTTTTGATAATAAGTTTCATACAAAGTTTTTGCGTTTCAAATATAAACCTCGAATTACCTTTAAACCTAATTACACATAATGTTTGTCAAAACAAACGATGAAGATCAGTGTTAATAGCTAATACCATTTGAGATGATGTCATATATCCTCACAACCAGCCTTCAAGCAGCTTTCCTCTGCACTTTCAATTTAATTTATTTATGGTTTTTTTTTTTCATATATTACCAGTTCAACACACTTAATTAAGATGGCAAATTTGAAGGTACACTCATGGACTGTTTTTGTATACAAATATTTTATAACAAATTAATATTTCAGGCTGAGTTTTGCCAACTATATTTCGCCAACCTCAACTATCTTCTTATGCACCGAGCTAATTTAATTCTGCAAAAAATATTCCTCGACCGATGGCAAGAAGCTACTAACAAAAAGTGGAGCAATTCTGAAGAACAAGGGAAAGCATTTGTTTCTGAAATTGGAAAAGCCATATGGACAACGAGTAGCCGACGACAAAAAGTATTATTAGAAACAGGAAATGTCTATTTATGGGATCTTAAATTGTGCAGCCACGTATTACAAAAATTTCACAATGATAAAGGAGACAAGAAAAAACTTAGAGAGTTGGTAGTCATACAAAATGAAATTAAAAGAAATTTTGATGAATTATCCATACCAGAAGATTTATACAAAAACAGCTGGGAGACAGTAAAGAAAATTTTGGAAGAATTTGGGCACACAATGATCCCCTATGCTATTGACATTCCAAACTTTGCTTGGTCGAGTAAAGATTTGCTAGTTTTAAAAAATTCATTGAAATCACCAAAGCAATTCTTTATGACTGACACTTCTTCTGAAGACATTGACTCATTGCAAACACTTGAAGCTAACGATTTAAAAGAACTTGGGAACGCATTCTACAAAGACAACAAGTATAATGAAGCATTGAAAGCTTATAAACAAGCTTTGGGTTTAAAAGGAGTATCTAAAGAATTGCAAGGAATTTTGTATTCTAATGCATCAGCAGTTTGCTCAGCACTAAGCGAGAATCCAGAACAAAATCCAATTGATAAGCTATCTGGTAGAACTATAATAACTACATTAGAGTATGCAAAAAGGGCTGTCCATTTACGCCCCTTATGGTACAGAGCCCACTGCAGGTTGGGCTATGCTTACGAAAAATGTAAGAAGTGGAAAAAAGCTGTTAAACATTTTGATATTGCACTTCAACTAAATGAGAATATACCTGACATAATTAGAATTCGTAAAGCGTGCTGTCAAAAATTACCACCAGTAATATCTTCGCAGGAATTGTACATTAGTCAACTAAAGATAGATGTGGAGGAGAGCAGACAACACGCTGTGGATAGGTTTGGGGAAAAGGCAGCAGAGAACATTTATAAAAGTAACATAGTTAAACGCACTCTGAAAAGAATCACTGAAGCTAAAACTGCACAAGATTATGATGAAATTTTAAAAATATTAAAAAAAGAAGGGAACGAAGGAAACACATTGGCATTGTTCACATTGGGAATGATGTATAAATTTGGTGCAGGTGTCAAGAGAGATTTTATTCAGTCTATTACTTACTTCAAAAAAGCTGCAAATAAAAATCCAATGTTCGCAAATGGTTTGCCAGATGAAAGTGTGTTTGGTGCTGAAAATCAGTTGGGCATTTTTTTTCAAACCGGATTAGGTGTTTGTAATAACTTAGAAGAAGCTGCAATTTGGTATAAAAGATCGTCTGATCACCAAGGTTCGTATGGACCATGTAACTTGGGAAGGTTGTACTTGCGTGGAAGCGGCGTTGTTAGAAATGTGGTAAAAGCAAAGCAATATTTTACATTAGCAGCTAAACGTGGAAATGATGACGGTATGCATGAATTAACGGGATATTACTTAAGCGTCGCTGAAGACCCAGCGAAGGCGTTGCAATGGCACCGCAGAGCTATTGAATGTGGCAATTTTGTCGCAGTGGAAAATACTAAGGAGATTGAATTGATAATTGAACTATTGGAATCAAAATGTAATTCTGCTGACAAGAAGTTAGAAAATTGGGAATTGAAAAAGGGATTTGCAGTTGACGGGATGACCATGAAAGAAAGACGTGACCGATATTTGGAAAGGCAGAATCCTGATTTAATGGAGTTTCTTACCTTTATGAAAGAAATAAATGCAAAATTTCAAGAAACTCCACTTCTCCATAGTGGTGTGGGACCGGAACTTTCAGATGCTATTATTAAAAAGTATGCAAAGAAAGGCTCACAGACAGCTAAAAAACTACAAAAAGCAACTGCTCATTATAAAAAAGCCTGTATGTGGTTAAAAATACGTAATGCACCCATAAAGGCTATTGAAGAACTTGCTAATGCTTTGCGCATTGAAGAAATTGTAGTCGACAGCAGAATGTGTAGTTCTGCAGTTGAAATGATCTTGTTGACAGGAATTATAAGTATAATTAGACCTAACACGAAATTTGATAGAGACTTTAGAATTTGCAAGTTATTTACTTTAGGAAATGATTACCATTCCAGCTTTTCTCCACTAGAAGAAAGTATGAAAATGTACTCAGATGAAATTTGGTTCCCATATATGTTGACTAATATTTATGGGTTCACGCAGAACCATCAAAGAGGAATTGAAGTTGCAAATGAGGCATTGAAAAAATTTCCTGATAATGCTGAAATTTGGTATGCTAAAGCAGTGCATCTCAGACTGATGAATCAGATGAATCATATGGAAGTTATTGATGCCTATAAAAAGTTTATCAGTTTGGTGCCACCTGATCATCGTAAAGTACCAACTTCGTATTATATTATTGCTGTACAGTACTTAATACACAACCCCGAGGATTTAACTACAATAACAAAATATTACAAACAAGGCTTGGACGCTGAGAAAATACAGTTGCCCTTCTTTTTACCGGTAGAATGTTATCATAAATCAGTATTGGAGAAATTGTCGAGTTTAAAGCAATTTTTAATGCTTCAATTCGCCAATGATGAGCCAATTCCAAGAAAAGTGAAAGACGGGAAAAAGAAAAATGAGGAAGAAGAAGAGTTAAAAAAATTTCTAGATCCCCAACGTGTTGGATTAATTGTTTCACATCGGGAAAGGGCTTTTAAAATGAAAATAAGACTTGCTATAGTTGAAAAGAACAAATCATTACATAGAATAAAAACTACTCTAAAACCTAAATTACATCAAACGGGACCTCCACAATTGGCTGAAGTGAAATCAATTGTATTGGAAGAAATGGATCCTACTAAAAATCAAATATACGAGGGGTGTGCCTTAAGTTGTGTTGTTATTGATGAACCAATATTAGGATTTCCCAGTGTTCATGTTCTTATAGAAGATGAGGATTGGGATGTATCACGTCTTTGCGTTTACAATATTCCCCAAGATGAAAAAATCCATAGTAAATTGGGCTTTGGTTGTAGACTGACTATATTGAATCCATATTACAAGAAGGGTGAACTAGATAATGTACTTGTTATCCGTGTTGACGATCCCGAAAGTATTGTCTTTGAAAGTCGGGATGTGAATCGTTGCAGATTTTGTGGGAAAAATAGAGCTGCATTGCAGTGCAGTAAATGTCACAAAGCTGCTTATTGCAACAGAGAATGTCAAACTAATGATTGGAAAGTTATGAAACATAAATACATATGTCACTAGTACTGAAAAGACGTTTTTCAGCGGGAAACCGAATACACTTTCAATCACCTCCTTAAAGAACTTAAAAAACATCACGCAATCAACCTCAAAGCTATCTGTAGAATGATACACGATATTATAACTATTCGTGCAAAGTCTTTCTTACAATAATCAGGCCACGTACAAGCGCCTGTATTCTACGATATGAAGAAAATCATAAGTGAACACCGGCCTCTTTAGATTGGTGTGTGCGCTTGCTTCTTATTATAACCCAATTCTAATTTAATCTTGTAAAACACAATTAGGTGAATTAAATTAATAATAATGAATCGTTTTGTTGTTAAAACATTTCTTATTTATTGATTTATATTTGATATCTATCATATGACCAAAAGACTAAAATATATACTGCCAATTTCTTTTTGTAAGAACTTGACCCATTTACTATATTATTATTTTGCAGTTGCGTCACATAACTGCAGGAAAAATGATGGGCTATCAATTTAAAGAAAATGTAAATTTCCAACATAAACAACCAATCGAGATAAACATTTGTCTGATATGTCATTGAATTTATATTGTTTGAAAAGTTGTCGATAGAGTACTCTTAAGTCTCGTAAGCGCTATCAATACAAAATTGATTTCAAGTTGCCATGCCTTCGAGTGACTACTGCGTACTGTGGTGTGGATAGTAATAATTTTATTAAACACTTTCACAGGTATTTATCTAATGATTTGCCTAATATTTTCCCCTGCTTGTACTTTCCATTCTCTCTCTGTATAAAACTTCATCTACAGGGATTCTACTGCATTATGCACTAAAGCTGATTGAAATATTTCGAGGTTTTCCCCCTCTAAAATCATCGATTTTTATGGGTTACTTTTAGCGGCTTTGCACAACCTTCTTAAACTTATTTTAATTCACTCTTTTCAGACTGATATTTCAGCTGACACCGTGTTTTTTTTAGGTAGAAATAATTACCCGCAATAGAGAAATTATGTTTAATGTCCATCTAGTTTTGAATTTGATATATTTCGGATTTGCTATAATAGTGGCTTATAACATTCATATGATGCATTGGTACTGATCAAGATTGCTAAAATAATTTACTAAAACTAATTCTCATGTGCACATCATTTTTAATGGGTCGACTCACCAACGGTAAGAAACAGGAAAAGTACCAGCAAAGAAAATAAGTGCATGTTATCGATTTAATGCATGTGTAAAGTTCAATAGATTTGAATTTACGTCATATCCTCATGACACAAAAACATTCAATAACTTTATATGAACTTTTATTTTAATTTAACTTGTGGTTTTTTTTTCTTTTTTTCATAGATTACTAGTTAACTCACGCATTCGAGATGTCAGATTTGAAGGTATGATCACCTACTGCTTTTTGTGGAAAAAAGTTTTATAATAAAAAAATATTTCAGGCTGAATTTTGCCAACTATATTTCGTCAATCTCAACTATCTTCTTATGCACCGAGCTAATTTAATTCTGCAAAAAATATTTCTCGACCGATGGCAAGAAGCTACTAACAAAAAGTGGAAATATTCTGAAGAACAAGGGAAAGCATTTGTTTCTGAAATTGGAAAATACATATGGACAACGAGTAGCCGACGACAAAAATTATTATTAGAAACAGGAAATGTCTATTTATGGGATCTTAAACTATGCAGCCAAGTATTACAGAAATTTTACAATGATAAAGAGGAAGAAAAGAAAAAACTTAAAGAGTTGGTAGTCATACAAAATGAAATTAAAAGAAATTTCGATGAGTTATCCATACCAGAAGATTTATACAAAAACAGCTGGGAGACTGTAAAGAATATATTGGAAGATTTTGGGCAAAAAATTATACCGTACCCTATTGACATTCCAAAATTTGCTTGGTCGAGTAAAGATTTGCTAGTTTTGAAAAATTCATTGATGTCACCAAAACAATTTTTCATGGATGACATTTTTCCTGAAGAAATTGACCCATTGCAAACACTCAAAGCTAAGGATTTGAAAGAACTTGGAAATACATTCTACAAAGACAACAAGCGCGATGAAGCATTGAGGGTTTATAAACAAGCTTTGGATTTAAAAGGGGCATCTAAAGAATTACAAGGAATTTTGTATTCAAATGCGTCAGCGGTTTGCCTGTCTTTAAGCGAGATCCTTGAAGTGAATACAGTTGACGAGCTATCTGGTGGGATTATAATGACTACACTAGAGTATGCAAAAAGGGCTGTCCATTTACGCCCCTTATGGTACAGAGCCCACTGCAGGTTGGGTTATGCTTATGAAAAATTAAAGAAATGGGAAAAAGCTGTTAAACATTTTGATATTGCAATTCAACTAAATGGTGATATACCTGACATAATTAGAATTCGTAATGCGTGCAGTCAAAAAATACCACCAGTTATGTCTTCGCGGGAAGTGTACATTAGCCATCTAAAGATAGATATGGAGAGGACCACGCAAGAAGTTGTGGATAAGTTCGGAAGGAAGGTAGCAGAAGAAGTTTTTAAAAGCAACACGCCAGAAATGGTGGTCGCACGAACTCTGAAAAAATATACTGAAGCTAAAACTGCAAAAGAGTTTGATGAAATTCTGAAAACATTAAAAAAAGAAGGTGCAAAAGGAAGCACACTAGCTTTGTACACATTGGGAGCAATTTACCAATTTGATGCAGAGGTCAAGAGAGATTTTCTTCAGTCTATTGCTTACTTCAAAAAGATTACAGATAAAAACCCACAAATAGCAATGGGTTTGCCAGATGAAAGTTTGTTTGGTGCTGAAAATCAGTTGGGAATTATATTTCAAAAGGGATTAGGTGTTTGTAATGACTTGGAAGAAGCAGCAATTTGGTATAAAAGATCTTCCGATCACCAAGGTTTACATGGACCTTGTAACTTGGGAAGGTTATACTTGCGTGGAAGCGGCGTTGTTAGAGATCTGGTAAAAGCGGAGCAATATTTTACACTAGCAGCAAAACGTGGAAATAATGACGGTATGAACGATTTATCTCTATATTACTTAACCGTTGCCGAAGACCCAATGAAAGCACTGCAATGGCACCGTAGAGCTGTTGAATGTGGCAATATTTTATCAATAGCAAATGCTCAGGAGTTTGAATTGAAAATTGAAAGATTAAAATCAAAATACAATTGTATTGACAAGAAGTTAGAAAATTGGGAATTGAAAAAGGGATTTGCAGTTGATGGGTTGACCATGATAGAAAGAAGAGACCGATATTTGGAAAGGCAGAATCCTGAAACTGCTGAGTTTGCTAGTAGTATGAAGGAAGTTATTGAAAAATTTAGCGAAACAAAGCTTTTCCAAAGTTATGGATCTAGACCGAAATTTTCAGATACTATTATCGAAGAGTATGCACAGAGAGGATCAAAGACTGCTATAAAACTAAAAAAAGCAACTAATCACTATAAAAAGGCAATTGAATATCTTAAAATAGACAATGTACACGAGGCTATTAAGGAACTTGCAAATGCTTTACGCATTACTGAAGTGGTAGTCGACGGCAATACATGTAACATTGCAATTGAGATGGTTTCAGTTACTGGGCTAATAAACGCCATTAAACCTAATACGCAATTCGATAAAGACTTTAGAGTTTGCATGGTAATTAGTCTTGGTAATGATTACCAGTCGTCCATTTCTTTACTAGAAGAAAGTATGAAGATGTATGAAGATGAAAAGTGGTTCCCAATAATGTTGACCAGTATATACGGGTTTATGCAGAATCATAAAAAGGGAATTGAAGTTGCAAATGAGGCATTAAAAAAATTCCCTGATGATGCTGGTGTTTGGTATGCTAAAGCAGTGCATTTGACAAATTTGTCATTGAATCATATTGAAATTATTGATGCTTACAAAAAATTTATCAGTTTGGTGCATCCTGATCATCGTGAAGTACCTATCTCTTATTACACAATCGCTTCGTATTACTTAAACCACAACCCCGAGGATTTAACTATAGTAGTAAAATATTACAAACAAGGTTTGGACGCTGAGAAACTACAGTTGCCATTTTTTTTACCAGTGGAGTGTTTCGACAAATCTTTATTGGAGAATTTGTCGAGTTTAAAGCCTTTTTTGAGGTTGCAATTTGCCAATGATGAGCCAATTCCAAGAAAAGCGAAAGTTGAGGAAAAAAAAAATGAGGAAGGAGAAGAGTTAAAAAAATTTCTAGATCCTCAACGGGTTGGATTAATCGTTCCACATCGGAAAATAGTTGCTGATATGAAAAGAAAAATCGTTAAAGTTGATAACAAATTCCTAATGATGCCTCTAAAACCTAAGTTGCAGCAAACGGGACCTCCACAATTAGCTGAAGTGAAATCAATTGTATTGGAAGAAATGGATCCTACTAAAAATCAAATATATGAGGGATGTGCCTTAAGTTGTGTTGTTATTGATGAACCAATATTAGGGTATTCCAGTGTCCATGTTCTCATAGAAGATGAGAATTGGAATGTAGAACGTCTTTGCGTTTACAACATCCCTCAAGATAAAGAAGTCTACACTAAACTAGGGTTTGGTTGTAGACTGACTATATTGAATCCATATTACAAGAAGGGTGAAATAGATAATGCAACTCTTATTCGTGTTGACGACCCTGAAAGTATTGTTTTTGAAGAACCGGATGTGGGGCGTTGCAGATTTTGCGGGAAAAATAGAGCTTCTCTGCAGTGTAGTAAATGTCATCGAGCTGCTTATTGCAATAGAGAATGTCAAAGTAATGATTGGAAAGTTCTGAAGCATAAGCTCATTTGTCACGTTTTCTGCAATAGATAAAACCGAACAACTTAACTGTCAATGAAAACACGTCAGACAGAAAAACCGCATAATTCACTTTGATTGCAATCAATTCCTTAAAACCCTGCATGCCCAGCAATCAACTTTAAAACAATATGCATTCACGATGAGAAGAATGGGACATATTATTATTACAACTAATTGTGAAGCCTTTTTACAATTATTATTAAGCCATGGACAATTTGTGCCTGTGTGCATTCTACTGTATGAGCTATAACTAATTGTGTGCATTCTATTGTATGAATAAAACCAGAAGTCAATGCCGACCACTCCACTTATTAACTCAAATAAATCCTGTACACCATGATTAACTGAATTAATTTCTTAATAAATCTCGAGTATTAAAAAATATTTCTTTATAATTAAGTCCCGTTAAAACATTTTGACAACTGTAAGAAAGTTACTGTTATTAGTCCTCCCAATAAAATTACGTGTTATTGATTCACATTTCATTTATAATTTAAGCTAATCAACATCTGTATCGCATTTGCTAGTGTGGAGTTGAGTATTTTGTTTTGGGGACGCAGATTTGGCGCGAAAAGCATAGGCGCGAACGGGTTAGGTTAGGTTAGGTAAGGTTAGGTTAGGTAAGGTTGGGTTAGGTTAGGTTAGGTAAGGTTAGGTAAGGTTAGGATAGGTTAGGTTAGGTTACTTTCGCCCAAAATTTCTTCGCAGAAATTGCGTTTCGCGCCTATGCTTTTCGCTCCAATTCCGGCGACCCTTTTGTTTTGTCATGTGTTATACAAGAAATATTTTTGAGATGTCCAGATGAAAAAAATGATTTGGAAAAACAATGTTTCACGCAATCAACCTCAAAGCATTAGGCTATCTAGAATCTGTAGAATGATACACGATATTATAACTATTTGTGCAAAGACTTTCTAACAATTATCAGACCACGAACAAGCGCTTGTGTTCTACGATATGAAGAAATACAAAAGTCAACACCGGCCTCTTTAGATTGGTGTGTGTGCTTGCTTCTCATTATAACCCAATTCTAATTTAATCTTGTAAAATACAATTAAGTGAATTAAATTCATAATAAATCGTATTGTTGTTAAAACATTTCTTATTTATTGATATTTGATGTCTATCATATGACCAAAAGACTAGCATATGATTAATTGATAATCAATGCTTACAATGTTTAAAAAGGGCGGTAAGGCGAGAAATTTGTCTTATGGAAAATATTTAGTTTGTTGTAATTACACCGCAAGTCACAAAGCTTCTTACCAAAAATTACATTAAGAAAAGTGCAACATGCAAAACTCTTGATAATTTCATGGTCTTAACATTCACCGGCTCTGTTTATAGAAAGAGTGACTTCCCCACATCTATTAACATTTCATCTGCCATCTGTAATTGCTGATTGAGTCTGCAGTTTTTTTGCACTGATGCAATTTAACAAGTATTATTGTATTTATTAACCAGTAGTTTCACAAAAAATGCAATTCTCTGCAGCTTATACTGCCAATTTTTTTTTGTAGGACCATGACCCATTTACTGTATTATTTTTTTGCAGTTGCGTCACATTACTGCAGGAAAAACGATGGGCTACCAATTTAAAGAAAATATAATTTTCCAACATAGCCAACAAAAGGAGAAAAACATTTGCCTGATACGTCATTGAAATTATATTGTTTGAAAAGTTGTCAATAGAGTACGCTTAAGTCTCGTAAGCGCTAGCAAGTTGCGAGTTGCGACGCATTTGGGCGACTACTGCGTACTGTGGTGTTGATATTGTAGTAATAACTTCATTAAACACTTTCACAGGTATTTATCTAATACTACTTGTACTTTCCAGAGATTCTACATCATTACGCATAAAACCTGATTGAAATCTTTCGAGGTTTTTCCCCTCTAAAATCATCGATTTTTATGGGTTACTTTTAGCACACCCTACCTTAAACTTATTTTTATTCACTCTTTTCAGAATGATATTTCAGCTGACGCTGTGTTTTTTTAGGTAGAAATTATTTTAGCAATCTTGATCTACTGATCAAGATTCTAAAATAATTTCTACCTAAAAACACGTTGCAAAATAATTTACTAAAATTGATTCTGATGTGCACATCATTTTTAATGGGTTGGGTCACCAACGGAAAGAAACAGAAAAAGTACCAGCAAAGAAAATTAGTGCATGTTCTAGTTTTAATGCATGTGTAAAGTTCAATAGAATTGAATTGACGGCATATCCTCTTAACAGAAAAACATTCCATAACTTTTATCTGACTTGTGTTCATTTTTTCTTTTTTTCATAGATTACCTTTTAACTTACCCACTTGAGATGGCAGATTTGAAGGTATGATCACCTACTGTTTTTGTGGGCAAACATTTTGTAATAAAAAAATATTTTAGGCTGAATTTTGCCAACTATATTTCGCCAATCTCAACTATCTACTTATGCATCGAGCTACTTTAATTCTGCAAAAAATATTCCTCGACCGATGGCACAAAACTACTAACAAAAAGTGGAGCAATTCTGAAGAACAAGGGAAAGCATTTGTTTCTGAAATTGGAAAAGACATATGGACAACGAGTAGCCGACGACAAAAAATATTATTAGAATCAGGAAATGTGTACCTATGGGATCTTAAACTGTGCAGTCACGTATTACGAAAATTTCACAATGATAATGAAGAAGAAAAGAAAAGACTTAAGGAGTTGGTAGTCATACAAAATGAAATTAAAAGAAATTTTGATGAATTATTCATACCAGAAGATCTATACAAGAACAGCTGGGAGAGAGTTAAGAAAATTTTGGAAGATTTTGGGCATACAATGATCCCTTACGCTATTGAAATTCCAAACTTTGCTTGGTCGAGTAAAGATTTGCAAGTTTTAAAAAATTCCTTAAAATCACCAAAGCAATTTTTCATGGATGACACTTTTCCTGAAGACATTGACCCATTGCAAACACTCAAAGCTAAGGATTTAAAAGAACTTGGAAATACATTCTACAAAGACAACAAGTACGATGAAGCATTGAGAGTTTATAAACAAGCTTTAAATTTAAAAGAAGTTTCTAAAGAATTACAAGGAATTTTGTATTCAAATGCGTCAGCAGTTTGCAGTCATGAAAAATTTGGAGAAACTCCGCTTCTCAATGATTATACATCTGGATTCAAATTTTCAGATGATATTATCGAAGAGTATGCAAAGAAAGGATCAGTGACTGCTGAAAAACTAAAAAAAGCAACTGCTCATTGTAGAAAAGCATTGGACTATCTTAAAATACATGGCGATTTATACAAGGCTATTAATGAACTTGCCAATGCTTTACGCATTTCAGAACTGGTAGTCGACGGCAATAAATGTAGCATTGCTGTTGAAATGGTCTCATTGTTCGATATTGAAATTCAACTTAACACGCAGTTTGATATAGACTTTAGAGTTTGCAAGATATTTACTCTTGGTAACGATTACCAGTCTTCTATTTCTTTACTAGAAGAAAGTATGAAGATGTATACAGATGAAAGGTGGTTCCCAATGATATTGACCCGTATATACGGGTTTGTGCAGAATCATAAAAAAGGAATTGAAGTAGCAAATGAGGCATTAAAAAAATTTCCTGATGATGCTGGTATTTGGTACGCTAAAGCAGTGCATTTAAGAAATTTGGAATTGAATGATATTAGAATAATTGATGCCTACAAAAAATTTATTAGTTTGGTGCCTCCTGATCATCGTAAAATACCAATCTCTTATTACACTATTGCGGCACATTACTTAAAACACAACCCCGAGGATTTAACTACGGTAACAAAATATTACAAACATGGTTTGGACGCTGAGAAAATACAGTTGCCTTTCTTTTTACCAGTGGAGTGTTTCGAAAAATCTTTATTGGAGAATTTGTCGAGTTTAAAGCCTTTTTTGAGGTTGCAATTTGCCAATGATGAGCCAATTCCAAGAAAAGCGAAAGTTGAGGAAAAGGAAAATGAGGAAGGAGAAGAGTTAAAAAAATTTCTAAATCCTCATCGTGTTGGATTAATTGTTCCACATCGAAAAAAGGTTGCCGACATGAAAAGAAAACTTGCTAAACTTGAAAACACATTCCAATTTTTAAAGGCCACTCTAAAACCAAAATTACAGCAAACGGGACCTCCACAATTGGCTGAAGTGAAATCAATTGTATTGGACGAAATGGATCCTACTAAAAATCAAATATATGAGGGGTTTGCCTTAAGTTGTGTTGTTATTGATGAACCAATATTAGGATTTCCCAGTGTTCAGGTTATTATAGAAGATGAGAATTGGGATGTAGAACGTCTTTGTGTTTACAACATTCCCCAAGATGAAGAAGTCTATAGTAAACTGGGTTTTGGTTGTAGGCTGACTATACTGAATCCATACTACAAGAAGGGTGAACTGGATAATACACCTCTTATTCGTGTTGATGATCCTGAAAGTATTGTTTTTGAAGATGCGGATGTGGGGCGTTGCAGATTTTGTGGAAAAAATCGCGCTATTTTGCAGTGTAGTAAATGTCATCGAGCTGCTTATTGTAATAGAGAATGTCAAACTAATGATTGGAAAGTTATGAAACATAAGCTTATTTGCCACTAGTGTAAAAAACACGTCAAACATAGAAACCGCATAATTCAACTGTGATTTCAATTAAGTCCCTAAAACAATATGCGGATACGAGGAGAAGAATAGGACATATTATAACTAGCCATGCACTAATGATTGGAAAGTTATGAAACATAAGCTTGTTTGTCACTAGTATAAAAAACACGTCAGACCTAAAACCGCATAATTTATCTGTGATTTCAGTCAATTCCCTAAAATATGCGCACATAATGAGAAGAATAGGACATATTATTATAACTAACTGTGCACGGTCTTCTTACAATTATTAAGCCATGCACGTTTGTGCCTGTGGGTATTCTACCGTATGGACAAAACCAGAAGTCAGTGCTGACCTCGTATTAACTTAATTAAATCCTTTACTTCTTGATTAAGTGAATTAATTAATCATATGAGTAAAAAAACTTATTACTACTATGTGGTAGTTACTGTTATTAGTCCTCCTAACCAAATTAAGTGTTATTGATTCACATTTACTGAAAAATTTAAGTGGGTCAACACTTGTGCTGATTGTTGTTGGGTGTTTTATCATGTGCTCCTCATTATTTATGTAATATTTTTGAGATGTCTTCAGATGAAAATAAAAAAGATTTCGGAAAACAGAA
>JAQGAS010000663.1:0-38231 GCA_034686365.1 Pachymerium ferrugineum | reverse complement strand
CTA
Organism: Pachymerium ferrugineum; assembly: GCA_034686365.1. Taxonomy (NCBI): domain Eukaryota; kingdom Metazoa; phylum Arthropoda; class Chilopoda; order Geophilomorpha; family Geophilidae; genus Pachymerium; species Pachymerium ferrugineum. Next base: position 38,228 of record JAQGAS010000663.1, on the reverse strand, counting down.
AAATACTTTTTTATTCCTATTCATGTTTATTTGATAGTGTCACGAAAGTTTTCCAAGTTTTTGATCTACTTGTTTAATAGAGCAAAGCAAAAACGGTTTGACACTAGCAACTTCGTAAATCAATCAAAAAAACTGTTCGATGTAAAACCTAATTGGAGTTATAATGATTGCCCTCATTGCTTGGACAGTAAGTTGTAAGTGGACTGCAAATAATAGCAAATGAGTGCCCATTTTACTAATAACAAAGTCTTAAAACTTTGAAACGACTATCCACAAAATACATAAAACCCAATAACATTTTATTTTAATTTTTTCTTTCCAGTTCCACGCTCAAACCATTTTATCTTGCCAATGTTGTTTTGATGAGAACCTGACTATGTTACCATTCATCAGTAACTCGATTCAAACCCTATGGAACGATAAAGGAGTACGACTGGCAGTCGCCAGGGGTTACGAATACCAATTAAATGATTCAGCAATTTAGTAAGTAGGAACAGGGCAAGTTTTATTTGTGTCCAGATTCCTTTGTCTCTCTCTCTGTGATCCCTATTTTGGTTGTGGTTGCATTAAGTGTCTTGTTTACCCACTTCGTCTTGCTCAATAAAGTGCACACAAAGTTGTAACGAATAAGCCTCTACTAAGGGTGAATGCTGGACTTTTATTATTTGCATATTACCACAGTTTTGCAATCAAGTGCATTAGAGTCACGTATAAACAAGGCACTTGCAGAGGTGAAAGGAGCCGAGCGAATGTGCAAGGTCTTGTTGATTCGAGTGACCAGATGTCTCGTCAAGAGTGTAGCACGCACGAGAGTTGTTTGTGTTTGGTAATTGGTCAAGCGCAACGTGGAATCAAGAGTGTGTTTGACATGTTTTGTGGCTGATTTTTTTTTTTTTTCAATTTTCTTTTCTCTAATTTTAAGCAACTGAAATGTGAGTGGATATTGTTTGTTATCTCTTCTTTTTTTATTTGTCATATAAGAAAAAATGGCAATAAAGAAAGTTGATGATGGTTATTGATCTTGGTACTTGTATCAGATGAGAGTAAGAAAGATTAATGACATGAAATTGAAGGATCCACGAAAACGGTTGTGGGGGTGTAGAGAAACATTGAGAAATGTCAAGATTTTTTTTTATTGGATTTTTCGTGTAAACAGACGACAAGAAGTTGTTGGCGATATATACGTAAAGCGACAAATCGTGACTGATGATAGCCTCGGTAATAGGACTAGTTTCAGTTGAGACCTTAGACAAATTGTAAAGGATCAATTGAGGAAAACTTGTGAGATGGACAAATTGGATTTTGTTGCGTCTCATTAATCGTTTGTTGTAATAAATAACTTTTATAAACGTATGCGTGAAGCAAAGGGAAATGAATGTTCGCTCTGAAAGAGGGGGAGATAAGGTGTGGCAGCCATTTTGAATTATGGTTTGATATAATTAAATAAATTTACAATGTTCCTTGTGGCGTTTCCGAAAAAGAGGGGGAGTGGATACTTTGATGGTTATGGAGTAGATGAATTAACTTTGAGATAATAATAATGCACGCTCTTCTGGTTTTATGGAAAATTGTAGCGGTACATTTTGCGCAGTTTTGCAATCTAGATTGTGTAGAGACTTGTAAATTTATTTGTAATTTAAGATAGAGAATATAAATTCAATATTCTGAGAAAAGATTTGGAGGAGCTTCTGTTACGTGTATTTGCAATGTGTTGACGCAAGTTTATTTACCGGTACTAGCCTCAAAGGAAACACCGGCCAACACACCCTTGTTTGTTCCGCATTCAACCCCACACATTGCGGTCCTGCTCAAAACGTTTAATTTAATAAAAAATTTATATCTTACTGCAGAATGCTAAAAAATATTTTTAACGAAAATTTTATGCAAGAAACCATATTTTAAACAAATATTTAAAATTCCAAAAAATCTTCAACCATGTGCATAATGCATTACAAATCCCAGGAGTTAAGCAGTGAAGCAATGCGCGCTTCAAGGGGGAGCTTTTGCTGTTTACAATGGCAGGCGACTTCAGGGACGTGTGGACATTTCTAATTTTTACGAAGATCCATCATTAATTAAGTAAACACTGTTTTAAATGATTGAATTATATCTCCATGAAAATTTTTATTTACACCTTTCCCAGAGGATTTCACTTAACTCATCAATCAACTTTTTGAGTTTGTAATCAATAAAGTGATTAAAATTAACAGAAAGGTGAATTTTGTTTATGATCAGGTGAACTTTAAATGGTGATGGAGCCGAGAGGCAAAATAATGGTACCATAGCTCAAGATGTAATTAACTCATTAAGTATAATTTAGTCTTGCTTCTGCCTGTGTTTACTTTCGATTGAATTGAACATTTCCATTTCCTGCTGCGTGCGGTGTTAACTAAATCCAATGAACCTTCATTAACCTCCTACAGTCCACGGCTCGCAATACACCAGACAAAGTTTTCTAATTCCACCAAGAGAAAACAAAACCTTAATTAACAAGTGGATTAACTTTTCTTATATTTATGGGTATGTTGAAGGGGAAAAAAGAAAAATTCTTTTTTCTTTCTTTGATGATGAAAAATGTTTGTTGGTATTTGGTGTGAAATTGAGTCCGGAATTGAGAAAAAGCTCGCGACTTGAGAGGAATTTGAATGGATGTTTGGGCTTTGGAGATTGTTAGCCCAAGTCGTTGCTTAGTGAAGAATAAAATCGAAATGTCTTCATTTGTCCAGTGGTGTTCCATCATTGATGTGTTTTGATGACCCGTGTTTGGCTAGGATTTCCTACTTTCTAATAGAATATAAAATTAATGATCATTTTATTACTCTGTTGATGTTGTTTGGTAATTTAATTGATGCTAAATTTTAACTACTTTTGGTTAAAGTGGTTGTAGCCGCATATATAAACAATACACGTACTGCTGAATAATAAGCCAGCATGAAAATTAAATTACTTCTTTCAATTATAATTGGCTGACAATGAGGCATATCCATTTCTTACAGTTTTCGGAATGAGCTTTAACGATAACTTAGACGCTAACATCTTTTTTTCTAATATCTTAGACATTGGTGTGAAGTTAGTTTCGTGTTTGAACTTTGATGAATTATTGAGTTTTTTTTGTGAAGGAGAAAAAATTTTCCTGAGAGACACTCTTCTGTTCAATTGGGAATTTGTATCGTTAGAGAGATGTGTAAAGTGTAAAGTGCTGGTCCTAAAATGTGTTTGTTTTCTCTTGATTGACGAAAATTCTAAAATCCCATTGCTGCAATCGAGTTATGTCGAAGGGTTGTTTTTTTTTTTTTTTTTTTTTTTTTTTTCTCAATTGAATTTTCTTTGGATAAAGGAATTCTGGGTCCAAGGAACAGGAAGTGCATTCATAAATCTTTAAAAAGTTTTGTGCATAGAGTTTTTATATTTATAGTAGACTGAAAAAGAAAACTTTTTATGTTCTTTGTGGAATTTGGTGTTTTTATTACATTCACTCGACAAAGTGGTGACGTTGATTTATAGTCAGTTATAATTCATTTTTAGAAGTGTTTTTGGTGTTGCCAATATTGTGTTTTCTCTCATTACTGCCAATTATTAGGGAAAATGACATTGAAAACATTATTCTGATCCACTTTGTTCACTCAACTCTTTTTATTGCTCACAGAGGGAGTGAGTTGTAATTGAGTTTTGGAGACCCCAGTTTATGGCTACCCATAGAAAAAACTCATAGAGTTGAAAAACCTAGTAATTACCATGCTTTTTTTTTTCTCTTCTTACAGCGAAATGGTGTCAAAATGGTGTCTGTTTAATGTTGTAACGTGATATTGGAAAAGAAATTATACTTTATAATAGTTTCTTTTTGTCGTTGTTTGTTGTCTAATGTGTTTCAAGTTGTGTGTTTTGTCTATCTGTGTATTATAAGGTTGAATTTATTGTGGACCTTGGAAAAATAAAAAATTGTTTGATGGCATTTTGCATTTTGGGTGAATTTAAAATAAAAATGAAAAACTAGAATTTTCTGCATTGTCATTGCGCCTTACTTGGTTTGAAATGAACATTGAAAATCCTTATGGATTTTTTTTATTGATATTTCTTTTTATACCGGATTCTATTTTTTTTGAATTTTATTTTGTCTGTCAGCAAAGGTCATTTTTTATCATAAAAGGTTTTGTCTTGTAAAATGACTTGAGAAATTGTAGCGAATGTCTTTTTACATTGCTGACATAAATACTTTTGAAAGGATTAGGATTGATAGAAAAGAAAATTTAACAAGAAACCTTCACCATAAATTCCATCACTAAAAAGCTATGGGTAAAATTACAACTTTTTTTTAAAAAAAGAGGAATTTTCTAAAAATTTTTCCTTCTGATCAAAATTATTTTTTGAGTTTGCCAAACCAAGAAATGAATTGTACTGAAAGTAGAAACATCTAAAAAGCATTAACCCCAAAATGATTTGATAAATCTAAAAATGACCTCTTTAAGTTTCCTTGACCCCAACTTCTTGTGATACGTCACTTTGCTATATTGATTTATTCCCAAACACAATAACTTTATTATTCTGAATTCCATTTAACCTTTATAAATATTACAAATCCCCGATAAAATGATGACGAGATCATCTTGCCCAAGTGTTATCACGCGTGAAAATTAATTAACGCCCTTCAACTATTGTATAGCGCCCAACCGTTGTGGTTGACTTATTGTATTCATGCAAATTATTCATTCCCATATTACACTGAATGCAAACATTTTCAAAAATTCCTTAAGTTATAAATATCCATTTTTTTTTTTTATTTTTTTTCAGTTTGTTTGACAATATGGAAAGAATTTGCTCTGAAAAATATTTGCCAACTCCAACGGATGTTCTTAGAGCTCGGGTTAGGACTAATGGAATCATTGAAACTCATTTCAAAATTAATGACACCATATTTAGGTAAGATTTTTCCGTATGATTCATTACAAGTGTGTGCAGTGTTAATTCATTTGTGTTAATGCGTTTTAAAAATTTTTTTTTGTGAAGAGAGTTTGTTAATGTACTTGGACTGTTCCCTCAGGTGTACGTTGTCACCTTACATAAAAGGGTTGTTTAAGGCATCTTTAATGAATTGAGAAGCAAATACCTCTTGTTTTAGGTGAAGGGCGAAAACTTTGCTTTTTGGTTTTAATTGTATTAAGCTGGGAAAAAGCCTGTTTGTTTAGTTAAAGTCACTTTTTAATTGATTTTTTTTTAAAGATATTGTTTTGAAGTTGATTAGTTTAACACTGCAAGGCGCCACATGCTTTGAAATGCTTTCTGATCAATATTTTAAAAGTTCCTGCTGTCACACCCTTTAAAGTGTCTTTTTATTGCTTATTTTAATATTAATTTGAACACTTGTCAATAGATGGTGCTGTTAATCATAATGGCGGCCAATTTTGTTCTTTCTTTATTTTTTTAATGTAAATTTAAGATGGCAAGTAGAGCTTGCAATTTGAGTGGACGTTTTATAAAGGGGTGAGTCAACTGACACATTAACCCTCTAGTAGGTCCACTTTATTTATAGAGGGCCAAATGTCCCGGTTAATGAGAAGAGATGTAGGAAAGTGGACAGAGACCATTAAATAACTGCTCTTCAGGATGTAGCCTAAATTAACGCACCTTCTGTTTACCTTAATCAACTTGAAAACTTTTAAAAAAACAAGTTATTTTCGTAATTGAACTTTATTTTCCCTTACCGTATAAAGTGGTTTTTCTAAGGTTTTTTTTTATCGACCTGAAAAACAATATCAAATTACACATTACAACGATGAAATTTTTAAGGATTCTTCAACTTTTTTTTTTAAAAAAAGAAATCAATGATTTTTTCATTTGTTCCAATTCTAATTTAATTTTTATTACTCGATACAAAAGTTAGTGGCAAGAGTAATGCGCTGTAAAAATTGCTTTTCTATTTCTTTTTACGACTGCCTTTGGAAACATCCATTTGCAGAAGAAGAAATGTTATCTGAAAGATTTGTTTGTAGATCAAATCATTCAAAAACTATTTTTCACGTCCCAAAATTTGTTTTCAAGCGTGCAAAGTGGTAAAAATGTCTGGTGAGGAAGAAAGAAATTTGACAGTTGAGGTATTCCACATTTTGCCTTCACCCCTTTTCTCCTTTTTACTTCTTTTTTTTACTCTCTATCTCTTTGTGTGTCTTGTGCTTGGACAAATTTATTCACTGGGGATATGGAATCCAAGGAGCAAAGCTCTACTGTCTACTTTTACGATCGAGAATGGAGAGGGTACCACTTGGCACCCGTTTCCTGACAAGATATAAAAACGAGGTGGTGTAGGGTGCGCATGTGGAGAGGAAAATAGAAGGAATTTTGCTGTGTCTGTCTCCAGTGACAAGATGGTTGACATCTAAAATCATCCCCCGGCTTCCAATTTCGGCCTCTTGTTGTGTCTTTTGATGATCGTGTTTTGAGTGGGGAATTTAATAGTTTGTGAAGAAGATATAAAAAGTTAATTTTATTGTGGAATGTAGAAAAAGTTAGTTTGTTTGAAAATTGTGAGATATAAATGAGTTCTTGCATTTATTGTTGGTGAAAAGAGTCAAATAGCCTCCAAAATGTTATTGCATTTTGCTTTGAATAGGATATTGTGCTGGGTGTTGCATGATAAACTAATCTGCACACAAGATTGTATCCAAAGCTGTAAAAGCAGCACTGACAATTGAATACTAATGTAAAAAGAATGATAAAAAATATTAAGAAAAAAAGAAAAGAAAAAGTTACCCAAAAATTTTGCTATATAATAATAACCAAGGAAAATTTATTTTGGTCTCTCATAGCTTTCTGTTCATCCAAACGTATAAATTACACGCTCTTATTTAATGTGTTTGAAATTTGGAAAACTGTCAAATCCAAATAATCAATAGCAATTCAATGATGTCAGTGGTCTGTATAAAATGATTGCTTGAATCATTGATATCAAAAATGTCATCATCTCATCGTCATTTTATAATGTGATAGTTTGATGATTTTCACTTTTTAATTAACAATAAAAATTATATAGCACTTTTCCAAATGTAGTTACTCTTTTCACCTATTATTTTACCTACAAATGTATATTTCACTTCACAAATTAAGAATAAAGTCGCCAATAATAGAGTTTGTAGTGAATGGTGCAAAATGCGCAACCTTTTATCTATGAGTTTTACATAATGTTTTGTAAATGGGGCGATGTCGCTTCGGCAGTTCTAATAATGGTGGCGCGTCCGTACTGCCAGATGAGAACCGGTAGAACCGACGCGCCACCATTATTAGAACAGCGACATCGCCCCATTGTGTGAAGTTAGCAAACTTTGGTTTTAGCTAGTATTGAACTCTATTTGAGCTTCATATAACATTCTTTTCAGCTTATATTTAAACATTAGATGCTAAAAATAAAACAGTATTTTAAAGATGTCTTCAGAACTTATTGATCCTTATTCTGCGAGCAATGAACTGATTGACCTTATGACCTATTTCATTATTGCAAGATGAGATTGTAACTTGACACATGTATCATCCCCTCTTTTCAAATATAATTACAACCCTACACCATTTACTTTAATCTTGTTCCAATTAACAAATTGATATTACCTAATTTTTGCTGGGACTGTAATTACTAAGATATCGAATTTCTACACGCAAGGAACTTCAACTTTTCAGTAAACAGAGGACAAACAGATTCACATTCATATACCCTCATTTTATTAACTTTGAGTTGCCTAGCAACACCGTATGTTGAAACGCTTTGAGAGAGCAGAATTTCAATTTTTATCAAATTGTAAAATTCTCACAGTGCAAAGAACTTGAGGGCCCAATGTTAAAACACACAAAAAAAAATTTTCTAATACAATTATTCATTAGTTAATAAATTTTTAAGTGAACACTTGATTGTGACTTTTGAAACGTTCAAATGTAATGACCGATGAAATATTCATAGGAAAAATAACCTGTTTCAAATCCACAGGGAGTCGCACAAAAGATCAACCTAGGTTAAATGACGTGGAAAATCCAACAAGAAACGCCATTTATTTTTATATTAATGCCTGGTATTAAGGAATAAATGTGTTTACTGACTTTTTCCCCCCTCCCGTAAATATTTTCTTTTCTTTTGGCGACATTTTTTCCCCCCTTTTCTTTTGCAACCCATTAATCCATTCAGTCTCACTTCCTCGGTTTCCTGTCACTAGCTCTCACTCAGCTTTGCCCAGTAAAATGTCGCCACTAAACCCATCTTGTTGCTTGTTTCCATGGTAGCAAGGACCTTATGTACGTGGAAAAAACGACGTGAATAGTAGCAGATTAAGATGATGGTAGTAAAGCTGACGTATGCTAGTCATCTCTATTTTTTATAACTCAGATTACAAATTCCCACACGTGATTTTTCTATATATATAACGGTTAAAAGGTTAGCATTACGATCAGGTATTAAACAATGTCGGTTGCCATTGTTGACATCACCATTGAATTTGTCATACATGATTTCCTATACGAGTGTATTGAGAAATAATGTCTATCAGTAACCTACGATGAATACGATGGGTGATCAGGACTTAATTGTTACCCTGTATAGATATTAAAGAGTACCTATATAGATGTTAAAGAGTAGATCTTATAATTTTGATTTACGAAATTACCTAGTGAAATCACATTAGTGTTTTATCATCTTCCTTTTCTCATTTTCCTCTTTCCATCTTTATTCTTTAAGTGCAATTCTTTGATACTTAATTTCCCGTTTTTTTTTTCAACTACTCAAAGAAAAATAATAGACTCTGCTTTTTAAATTAATGAGGAGCTGCATTGCAGCATGAGAAAAATTAAAAAGTGTCTTAGTTTTTTTTTTTTAATTTTTTTCTCTCTTCATCCCCTTAGCAATCTAGAGAAGGATCCATCACAGAGTCTTCATTTTCTGATAATGATTACTGTTCCTATCTTTGTCTGCACTCTTTGCTTAATGAAACAATTTTTTCTTTTTGCATGAAAAAAGATTTAAACTCAGTGGGATAAAATTTTTTTTCCTCACACTCCTTGAACTCTTTTGAAATACTCATTAACTTGGGGTATGAGAACAAGGGGAGTATGAAGATTTGTTTAAATTACAAGAATTGCCTCTAGTATTTTTTTTTAGGGCGCTTTGTAATTTGTGATTATGGAAAGTGATTTTTAAAGTTTGGATCGTTGCAATTAATTTTTCAAGTGTTGAGGAAAGCAAACTTTGGATCCATTGAGAATAATTTATGGAAATGATTTTAAAGTCAGCAAATAAGGAGCTTTTTTTAAAGGTTTTATTATTAATGACTTGGCCATTTTGGCATTATTGATATCTCATGATAAATATAGCATTTCCCTTAGTGCCAATATGCATAAATGACACGTTTGTCTTCACACTCAATTCCCAATTGGGAAAGAACTACAAGGAATGCCTTTTATAAATTTGTTAATAATTCTGCTAAACCACCAGAGGATAACACTTTGACTTTGGTCATTATACTAAACTCATATATCTTAAGTCATGATAACAGATTTCTTTTAGTTTTATGTTTTGACATTAACAGTTAGAAAAAAGTTGAAATGGAAATCAATCACTTTGATCCAATAGGTGCACCTCAGCAATCAGTTAAATTCAGTTATCCAATTTTCTTTTATCCCCTGAAATTTTCCTTCCCCAGGCTTTTAACTTAGTTTTTTTTTTCTACATCCACCCAATTTCTTCTTTCCTTTCCATCCTTTTAAGTTTAATTCAAGTGGAGTTTGCACGGAAAAGAAACATTGTATAAAAGCAAAATTGTCAAGCAACGTGGTATGTCTCAAGGACTTGGTAATTGTATTATCCAATTCCCAATGAAATCCCAAAAGCAAGACACAAGTGGCATATTAAGCAGCCAATGTTCTTGTCTCTTGCCTTAAGCTCTGCAATTGTCTGGTGACTTGTAACTGGTTTAGGCATGTCAAATTAGTTCCTAGTTGAAAAAATTTACCAAATGTTTCATCTTATGAATTTGGAACGTATAAAATTTTTATTACCTTTTTTTTGGTATTTACTGGTTTTCTTGTTTTTTGCAGAATGTTTGATGTCGGTGGTCAGAAGTCCGAGCGTCGTAAGTGGATTTACTGCTTCGACGATGTGAGGGCGCTGTTGTTTGTGGTAGCACTGAGCAGTTACGACATGGCCGGAACTGACGATCCGAATGCAGTAAGTTGAACTAGTGTCGCCATCTAATGGTTTTGTTTTTAACTTGTTTAGAGCAATAAGTTTTTATTTCATTTTTCAAAGAAAGAAGTGTAACTTACTACACTATCTCTATTGCGTAACATGTGGAATATTGTTTACTTTTATTGCAATATTTGGTCAAGAAAGTTTAGTGTTGTTAAGTTAAAGGAGAAAATTTATTAATTTCAATTGCAAGATGTTAGTAGTTGTGTACATTTCCCATGGTGTTTAACATTCAAGTTGGCACCCGCCATGCAAATGCATGTTGATTCAGTGTTACATTTCCTTCAACTAAACAAACGAATGCATAAACTTGCGCTTTTCTACGTTTGATATTCCAAGAAGTGCGAGTTTTCACGAGTTGAGTTAATTACATTACAACACATTTCAGAGGATTTACAAGGCGCGGAGGAAAAAAGTTTTCTTTTCAAGAGAAACATCATAGAAAAGTTCATTAATGAGCAACTTGAAGTTGATCGAGCTGTCGTGACTTAGCGTAAAATTGTTCACTTATCATTAGTGAGTTTTATCTTGAGTCACTGTCCACTGTCATAATGAAATATGTACAATGCTCTTTGTGTGGACAAGTGATAAAAGTGCAGATGGGTTGACACTTATCATTAATAAACGCGTTCTGAAAACAATAATACATTGCAATGTTAACCCTTTTCACCTTCTACTCGCTTCCTACAATTTGTACCAATGGAATTTCTCCTGTTTACAAAACTTTTGAATTTTTAACTTGGAATGTGAAAAATAAAATGATATCTTTTGTCGAACTGATGAAATTTTGATTAGAATGACGGTATGGTGCATACATGATAAATGTGTACTGAGTGGTTTCTCCAACTTTACTCATGCATTCTTTCATTTTTGATGAGTTTGTGATGGAAATTTTGTTGTTTATTTCAGAACAGAATGGAAGAAAGTCTCAATTTGTTTTCCCAGATTTGCAATAATAGATTTTTCATAGAAACGTCATTGGTAAGTTCTCCGTAAACTAATATTTGACCACATTATTTATCTCATTTTTTTCGAATTGCAGATTCTGTTTTTGAACAAACTGGATTTGTTTCGGGAAAAAATACTTTATTCTGGACGACATTTACATTACTATTTTAAAGACTATAAAGGTAAGTTGTTTTTATCATTTTTTTGTAAGGAATGACTAAATTGCTTGCATATGTTGGTGCATGGTAAATTTGGTGGGCGGTGTCTTGTAATGTTGATGGTGCTAATGAAAAATTGAGCATGTTTACCTTTTGTGCAGTTTGTTTAACGTCAACTCTTGAAATTAAATTGTAATGCAAAATTTTGCATTGCATTTTTTATTCAGATGCAATTTGGTGTTGGGTTTCTGTCTGCTAGAGTTAGTTGCTTTTGGCTTTCTTGTTTCTCAAGTTTTTTATTGGTATTACGTATTCAAATTTGGTGCTAAATCTGTTCTAGGACCAGACTATGACACAGATCGTGCTGCCCTCTTTATTCAACATCGGTTCCAATCTCTGAATAGAATTCCTACCAAAGTCATATATCCTCATTACACTACAGCAACTGATACATCAAATGTGCAGGTTGTGTTTCAGGTAGTGATGGACACGATCATTAAAGAGAATCTTGGTAAAGTGACTCTTCTCTGATAATTAAGATTGAAAACAACTGTGATTGTGCAAGATCTCATCAATTTTTAAAATGTTTTTTTATACCTTTTGAGAAAAGTATTATATTGTGCATCTTGCCAACATTCATTATCATGCATCATTGTGAAAAGTATACAATGCACACCCATTTTTCATTGTGGAGATGTCATTTAAGAAAGAAGTAACTAAAAGGAGGAAATGAAATTCTTTAATATCTTGTATGGATTGAATGAAGACGGAAGTGTTTCAATCACATTTTTTTATACAATCAAGTACAAAATTTTCTTCAGCAGTAATGAAATTCCCTATCCAAAGTTAAAGTGCCTACTTTTTTTTAAAGCTCCTGCACTTTTTATAACCTTTACTTATTTATGAAGTATTTCTGATATTACAATGTACTGCCTAAGCGCCATCTGGTGTCAAATTCATTTTTGATTCCATTCATTGTGCTACATCTTGTCTTTCTATGATTCAACGCCATCCAGTAACAGTTAGGAAAAGTTTGTTAGATATTTGATTGTTCGCTAGATGGCGTTTCAAGTTCCATACCCATACAACCAAAGGCGGTTTAATGAAAGTGCTCTATGGGATGGTTTTTCATTATTTTTTCATCTATTTACATGATCAAATGACATCCTTATATTGTAAAAGGCTGTTGTCAAAGAGCTTGAGTTGTTTTGAGAGGTGCATGGAGTAAATTGTTTTGAGAGTTGGGATTTGCCTTGGGTTGTTGTTGCCATGTGATTGATTTGAAGAGGACATTGCTAAAATTACATCCTCTAGGGGGAAAATATTAATCAATGTTAATGGCTGTATTGAGATTACCAAGAAAGTTAATTGGGTTTTCATAACTTGCTTCATTTTTCTTCAAGAAAATTATTTTCTTATTCAATTACATAAAAAGAAGTTCATTACGGTCACACACATAATCACCAGATGAACATGATATATAAATATATATTTTTTAAATGAGATATTTTCATGCTTTTTATGTCAGGTGGTTTACATGTTTATTGTAAGAAAATGAAATAAAAAAAATTCCAAAAAAAAAAATATTATTTCTAAGTTTTGCGTCTTACCGACTTTTCTTATATTTTTTTTTTTAGAAAACTTTCTTTTCCTTTTCTTTTTCTTAAAAAAAAAGTCTAAACTGAGCCTTGTTGTGCCAGGCCAGCTTAACTTGCACTGCAACAATGGCAACTTATCAAAAGTGCACTCGGTCACAATGGCTTGGCACAGGTCCATACAACTGGTGGACCCCTATCTCTAACTCTCCCCCCCCCCCTCCTCATCCACCTCCCCAACCCCGCCCACACACTCTTTAGTACAACAACAACAGTGATGTTGGCAGCCAAAATGATTTTCCAACTAAAAGTTTTGCACTTTGAATGGTTTTTTCTCTGCACTTGGCAAGGTAAGAGATTACAGATGTTTGTGATCACAGATGATATCTCTGTTGATTGATTTCCTGACAGATTTTTGGGGGGCAAAAAAGAAATCAGATTAATTTGTCCTTTTGTGTTGTGGATCCTCTTTCGTGTGTGGTAAAATTCGTTTTCATTTTCTCTAAGATCAACCAGTTTCTTTTTGATGTTGGATTTTGATTGAAGAAGCTTTTCAAGAAAGTGCAAAGACTTGCATAAAGGAGCATTAAAATGAGTCGCATCATTTACATGTGTTTAGCAGCTGGGTTTGACTTTTATACGTAATAACTTATGGATAAAGTAGATTTTGATTTGAAACTTTAGTGTGTTAAACAAAAGATGGAAGTCATTCAATGTTGGGAATGTAAAAGCTATCAGACATTTTATTATCATTAATTAATTTTAAAATGTGCAGTATCATTTAATGTTCTTCATTAAAATTTCACTTCAAAATTTCTGCTTAATTATAAAGCTTTGTAAATGGTCTCCTGACTTTTCTGGATCCTACTTTTAAAGTGTATTTTTAGTGACATCCCAAGTTAGTTGATAATCAGAGTGAGTTGTTCTCGACCAATGAAATCCAAGCATTGTTCTTTTTTTAGCCAATCACAGGGAGATGTTGTAGTAGTTCTTCTAATTTTTATTTGCAGCAATGGTAATGACTTTCTTTAGATAGTAGTGATTGCAACCGACGAGCATTTGTGCTATGATTGGGTAAAAGAAAATTACATTGCATAATTATCATTGGTTTAGAGTACAACCTTGCGGGAACATGCTGCACTATGTACATTAATTGTCGTGTGTTGCCTTTGACCCTCATGGGTGTACTTTGTGACAACACTGGAAACTATTTATTCTGAGACTTTTAATGCCAACTAAAAACTGGCAATCTGGCAACAACTCCACTTTGTGGGTTCAGGTTTTTCACTGTGTTGTTACACATTATAAGAAAGGATTACCACTTTTACATTAGTTTACAATTATTGTTTAAACTGTTATATATAGAAGTCATTGACGAGATTCAGTAACATTGCACGTGGTTAATTACTTTTAGACAAATGAATGGGGTTTGGCCCCTTTATGTTCACTTCCAGATGGTCAGAGCACTTAGTCAAGCTATGCTAGATTTTAGTATCTAGCTCGCAAGTTTTGACTCAATTTTTGGTATCTTAAATTTGGTCATCTCTTTGCAGACAGTTGTTAAATTATGATGCTGTCTTACATTTTGTATGAACAAGTACTATAGTGTGACGTTACTAGAATTCAAAATTATTATACATCAAAATTAAGGACTATCCAAAAATTAAAGTTCGTTGTAAAGCTGAAGAAAAGTAAACTTGTTATTTGTTGTCTTCACTTTGTAAAATCATTTTTTGAATTGGTGGGTACCAAGTTATGATTCAAAATATATGGCCATTCTAGACAACCTTTTGTAGAACGTCTGCATTTGGAATTACATGACAAATGTACACGTTATTTACATGTGAAACCACACAGTAGTGCAGACAGTACAAATTGCAAGTATAAGATTATATATACTTTTTTTCATTGGCGTAATATACAGTACACACTGAACTAAGATCATTCACCTTATGTTAAAGATAGATACCTTATCTCTGAATAGTCTGAATAATTGAAATTTTAAGTTATTAAACTTTAGTGTGTTGTCTTTAAAGATACAGTCATAATTATCATTAAAGACTTATTCCCAATTTAGTAGTTAGGCAAATTGTAGTAAATTGCTTGAGTTATTGCGTGCAGTACATTAAGTTCACAAAATAAATATGTCAGCTAGCTGTGCACTTCTACTCCAATGTATTAGTTCTAATTAAATGCTTGACTAAATCTCATAAATTGATTATTTCCCCACGTCTGATTAGGAATGTCTGGTTTACATCATAAAGCTGGTTTATTTTGGATTGGTGTGTGTACGTAGAGCTTAGTGGAGCAAAGACTACCATGGTAAATTGCTTCGAATAAATGACCGTGAACTGAACAAATACCAAACCTTTTCACACAATTGTTTGTGTTGGGTTAAAACCTTAGGCTACTTTCTCTGCTTCAACATCTCTAGCACTTGCTTTGCCACTGAGATCAACTTCCTCTTTGTGCAACAATTTATACTGTACAATATTGACAGTAAATCCAAGGCCTGAGTCCGCATTTTTCACGCTTCTGCTCCTATGAAAAGAACTCTTTTTAATGACACGTTGCCATCATTTTTAGGGGACTGAAAAAGCACTTGATTGCTATGAGGGTAAAAAATGCGACTAAGTTATGACCTACTCAATAGAAAAGTTGTACATGCCAGCAGGAAAGAAATCAGGGTTGGTATTAAAAAAAAGTGATACAAATTAAATAAAGGAGAGGGGAAAACAAAGAGAATTCATTGTGTTACAGTTTTTATAGAAGTATTTTTTGGATTTTTTTTGCTGGAAGCAGAAGATAAAAACGAATATGTAACTGTTTTTAAAATGTTAAATGATTAAAGCATCCCACCCACTGGTTTTATTTTCCTACTGTTTTGTTCCACTCGAACAACTATGGGAAAGGAAATTACATTTTATGAGTCAGTGAAGCTTGATTTGTAGATGACAGAAACCAATCTCAATCCCATCATAACTTGCAAAGGGATAAACACATCTCTTTGTTTGTCATGAGATAGTTTCAGGTTGAGACCCTTAACACAGCTTAGGAAGAACATTTTTGGGGGAGAAAGGAATCCATTTCTTGTGTTCATTTATTTTTTTAAAAAAAAAGTATTTAGAATGCCCATTTGCAATGGATGGTAACAGTTTAGCAAAAGTAATTGGAGTTGAAAATTCCACACTTGGAATGCTATTACTCGTCTCACATTCTACCTGTGGTATTAACCTGAAAATGGGGATTAATTGGGTTAGGTTAGTGAAGCGAAATAGGTCTCTTTTCCTAATTTGATGGAGAATTACAATTGAGGTCAGGTTTCATTTAATCAAACTTATTGATTCTATATTGATTAAAATGCAAAATGTAACCGTTTGTCACCGTTTAAAAATTATTGACTTTTTCATTTTAATAACTAATTTGTTCGAAAATTTGTTGATCCTAATGTCACTAATCATCACTAGGTGCATTCGAAAACTATTTCGTGTAGTTTAAAAAATTACACGAATTTTTACACGAATCACCTGTTTTTGACTGGGGTAAATTAACCCAATTTGAACGATTCGTTTATATGTCGTTTCCGTGTAAACTGGCAGCCATCTTGAAAAACAACTTAGATCGAGCGGGTGATCGAATGGGTGAGAAATTCGATATTTTTATATTTTTGAATGTGTTTTAGATGATGTGTGAAATATATAACCTTTTATCCTACATACATTTTGAAGCCAATGGTGCTGTCCTACCACTCGATCACCGCTCGATCTAAGTTGTTTTCAAGATGGCTGCCAGTTTAAACGGAAACGACTTTACACGAGCTCCAGAGGTCGTGTATTTTTGGCCCGTTTAAAGCAGTTTAAACGAAGATTTAAACGAGATTCTCGTCTAAATTCTCGTGTAAACTGCTTTAAACGATCGTTTAAAAGTTTTCGAATGCACCTAGTGATTCCAAATGATTGACAAACTTATAGTAAATAAAATGTAATTTTCAATATTTTTCAAATTGATACATGTTTAGTTTATCTGTATTGACGTTATTTGGCAATTAGAGTTTTACAACTATTACTAATTACAATTTATAGGGAATTGCATTTTACCAACGTTCGAAAAGACGACCATCAAAAGTGTAATTACTACTGAAATCAAGATGTGTAGTACCATGAAGAAAGGTTCTTTGGCTCAAGTCCAAAACAAGAGAAAATAGGTTAGAAAACGTGCAAACGTAAAAGCCCGAATTCCTTTCAAAGTACAACAAAAATGGATGGTGCATTGCATATGTACACTGACACCATTTACTTTATTCACTGGCAACACAATCTAAGCGAATGTCAAACATGAAAAGGGAAGAGAAATATGACGAGGCACAGATGTTAGTAGCATACCTGGAGGGATGCGGAGCTTCCTCCGATGACCCCGCTACAACTCATGCCATCGCATCACTCAAACGAAAAGTTGCCATGGTGATAGAGCAAACTCAATGACTTTCTCATGCCACTGGCTAAAATGAATCCTAAACTGATATTTTGTTTCCATCAACTCTCCTTTTCAAACTTTTCTATTTTTAATCAACAAGAAATATATCCAATCACTTTTTATTGATGACGTGCCAATCTTGCGATTCCTCTACAATCGATTTCCAACTCTTCAACATTGACTTAACTAAATACACAGAAAATGAGAAACGTCATTCCAAAAATAAATCCTTTAAACTCGAAATAAAAATGAGTTTTACCTTGAAAGTCAGCCCAAAGTCAATCAGTAAAAACCTTGTAAATTAGAACCAACGTTTTGATACCCCTCACACGCAAACAATGGTGCTTGGAGTTTTTCTATAAAAACCAACATCCTATTGATCTTTCCATTTGAAGCGATCACGTGATTTCTACTTCCCCCTTCACCCTCCATTCACGTGTTTAGTTTTCTCTCTTGCACAAACATGCAGACTTTTGTCTCTTCAGCTGACCAGATGATGGGTTAATTGGGTTTCGACAAGATCTATGGAGGATATAGATATAAGACTGAGCGTCACACCTATTCTTCCTCATTTGGGACAAGTGAGTCAAAACTATTTTTTTTTTCTTTTTATTTAGGATGAACAGTATTTCAACTTTTTTTTTTATTGATTGGGTTATCATTTAAAGTTTGGCAATGTTTGTTGTGGTTTGAGGTGAGTTATTTTGTTGTGTGGTCAAGGGCAGTCAACTCTAGTGGACTCTTACTCAATATGCCGTTGAACTTTGCGGATAGTGGTCGTTGGTGTTAATGATCTCAAAAGTGCAGTGAGATAATTGTAAGGTATGAGGCAGTTGAGGTTTGATTCGTGGTAAAGTTAAGTGTTTTCTTTTCGGAGTAATGGAGAATTGCAGTTGCCAAGGTTTAATTTCATCTTCAAATTAATTAAAATTTAAAGTTGGACTAGATAAGAATCTGCCTTTATTGAACTTAGAGTTTACAAGAAATGTTAATTTCTTTTTTTTTTTTTATAGTATTCTTGCAATATCTCGATTAAAAGTTTCTTGTTTTGTTATTTCTAAGGGTTTATTATTATTTCTTCTGTAAATTGTAAGTTGTGAGTTTTCACCTGTGGGTTTTCTATTCTCTTATCAACGTTTTGATTTTGGACTTTCTGTATACGTGGATTGTCTGTTTTTGTAAAACCATTTAAAAAAGTCCTAGTAAGATGTAAAACAGCAAAAATATTAATTTCTCAAATTCTATGGGGTGTAATTACTTAAAATTCCATTATTCGATTGAGGCCAATCGATTAAATCTAGTCCGTATGATGATTTGTAATTTCATAGGCAAAGCGTGACCTAATATGTAATTCAGGTCATCAATAATTGGCCTTGGAACTAAACACACAGTAAAATTTTAGGTCAATTTTTCGTCCTAATGTAATTGGCTCAAATAATGGCCGTTACGAATTATGTAAACGTCGTTTATGACGTCAATTCAAACTCTTAAGTAGTCTGCCATCGAAGGTCACGCCCGATTTGTTCTGACGTCATATCGTTTAAGTATTCTTGGAATATGATCCAAATTGCAAATGGCCGTTTGAAATGTTATCGATCGTCGACGAATGTTTCATTTAAATTAGATAGGAAGTCAATTGGAATTTGTGTTACAAACGTGTAAGTAAGTGTTTGTGTAGTGTTTAATTAACATTAAAATGAGGACCCTTTGGGCAGAAATTAAAAATAAGTAGATGTGTGTGTGAAACTTTAAAAAGTTTAAATTTTTGAATTTGGTATAAATTCTCGTTTAACAGTTTCACCATTTAATAGGCTCATTTGACGATCCAGGGAGAAGAAATTAAAGAGCAAAGACGGCGAACACTTAACAAAAGCCATTGCATTTAAATTGTATGGAAATTGGGGCAATAAAAAAGGCAAATAGCCCAAGCAAAATAAATGCGAACATTTTGTGAATCTGCTATTGGCTAACCAAAGAGCAAAACCAAATTTCTCTTCAAAATTGGGCCTAGATGTTTCGATTTGGTACTGTTTATTTTTTTAATTTGCTTCACATAACCTCGACACAGATTATTTTTATACGCAATAAATAAATTATACGAGATTTGCGCTTCGTACATGACTTTGCACCTGCGTTTTTGTTGATAATCATCAAAATTTCATCATGTAATTTGATTAGGGATGTCATTTGCTCAAGGTTAACATTTTTTTTCCTCTTCCCTTTTTAAAAAAAAGTCAAATGTTGGAATATGAAAATAAAGAAAGGAAGCTTTTTTTTTTTTAATTTAAAGAGGAAAATTTTCTAAAGTTGAAAATTAATGCAGATGATTGATGAGACAATCAATTTTTCTTATTCAATTTTGTTTGAAATTTGACATACTTTTTTCACTCGCACGTTGATATATAACTGTGCTGATAATTTAATGAATACAAATGTTGCCATATATCAATGTAGAAAGGACACGGACTGAACAAATGTGCAGTTGACACTACTATACACAAAAATGTTGAGGGGAAAATAAATTATTTAACCAGAAGAAACAAAAGTTTTACCTGTTTTTTAGATAGTTTGAAAATATTGTAAACAATTTTGACATGTTTACTGCAGTATTATTTAATTAAGTTCTCTTCTTGACTTTCCAGTTGGCTGATCTTCACGTTTACTTAGTCCCTGTTGAATGCTGGGCTTCATCTCAGAAATTGTTCTGCACTTACGTAATACAAGAAGCCGTTTCATATGGATTTGTCAGGTAAGATTTTTTTTGATGTATGTTTTTTAAAGTCTAGTTAAAGACACTCGAGATAAAAGAGCTGAGTTGGCAATATTTGGAAGTGAGATCAATAGAGGAATTATCTTTTTGCCTGTGCTAAATTTCCTGCGTGAAAAGCCACGGCCCTTGATCTGGTTTCCTCGCTGATTTTTGCTGAGCCTTGGACTTCTTAGTGTGTTGCGTGAACCCCATCTTCCCTCACAAATCCTTGGCTCCGTGCCCACTCTCTGTAAATCCCAGTGGTGTTAAAGGAATCTGATGAAGCCTCTAAGTAGGTTGGGAAAACCCTCTTCAAACCTAGTTAATATTTTTTTATTTATTTACATTTGGTCTCATTTAGACGGGGAGATGATAAATGAGATGTAATATGTAATTTATTAATTAATGATCGAAATTCCAGTTTCCTTTTAATTAATCAGTCAAAGTTTTGACTAAAATTTTTATTGAAATGTGAATTTAATTCGGTTATTATGTATTGTTCTAACAGCTATTTAAAGAGGGGGCATCAAGAAATAAACTTTTTTTTGCACTTGCATCTTTTTCTAAAAAGCTGAAAACAATTTTTGTCTCCCTCCCTCCATTTTTAGAAATGTAACTGACGTCACTAAAGACGAGCACACTCGTGTCGCCAACTGGTGGCTGCTTGTTGCACGACAATGCGATGGGTGTAGTCCGATAGTGCGGTATCATGTAAACAAAAAGGATACAATTTTGTTGAAATTCTCAGCATGCCACCAGATAGTGACACTTATGCTGACTTAACTAACGTCAGGTTATTTGAAAAATGGCGGAAGAGAGAGACGAGAGGAACATTTTGAACATCTGAAAATTTATTTCGAAAGCGGTACACTTCTCAGAAGTAGAAGTCAATTTCTTATCGTTCCTTTACCTCCAATACTCACATCAGTTGAGAGCTACAACTTTAAAATCAATAACACTTTTGTACCTGTTAATACCAATATACTTGAATGGTCAGATGGAGGTCAAGAACTTGAATTTATTACATATGACCCTTAGTTCAACCACAGAAATGAAATGACCCAACTAATCAGTGCATTACTCATGTTTAGAACTCTAATTATATGGCTTCGTCCAATAAAAACTTCTTTTCCTTCCTGCAATAGAATCGGGTTTCTTTTTAATACTTTTTCTTCTTTCTTTGTTTTGTACACTAATACCTAAAGCAAACATCTGCAACCAACCAATATGGCTGACTAGGTTTTTTTTGTGTAACTGGACTTTTGATTCTTTTTTCTTTTCTCGAAAGGGAATTTCAGTTGTATTCATCTTTTGGAAAAGTTTTTATTTGCTAAGTTTGTTGGCAAATCTTTATCTTTTGGATAAGTTTTGGTTTCCATTCGGTTGGATTTTATCCTAAACCGCGTTTGCCCCTTTTGCTGCCCCCTGAGACGATTAGAAATTTGGTGGATGCGGTCAAGCGTTGGTGTTGTTTGCGTTGGTGACCCCTTTGATTTTTACCACCCAAACCGTGTCAAGAGTTGGTCTATCGGATTCTGACCTAATTACTCTTGTTAATAGTTGGGTGGGAAAAGGCCATTTCCACCGACTGCGCATTAAGACTTTGCCCAATTCATTTATCATTTGCCAAAAGAAACAAGTTAAGCTCCAAGATTATTTGGAAAGACTTTTTTGGTCAATATCACACTCTCTCTTATATAGAAATTGGATGTGGTTTGTGGAGTTAGGTGTTTGATGGTATGTAGACTGAACACTGCTTTCATATATTTCACGCCACGATGTGAAGTTTATAAGATGTGACATTAACCGAATATTGCAGTAGATAACATCAATTCGTTGTGATTTAAGTGGATTGCAGCAAGGCATAAAATTATTTATAGGTTATAGTGAGTTATGCGCAATCATTTTGTTGTACTAAAACTTTGTCTTTTGCAAGAGATTTTAGTTTACAATGAAAATTAAATTTTTCAAAGTGAATGGGGCAATGTAGCTTCGGCAGTTCTAATAATGGCGCGTCGGTACTGCCAGATGAAACCGGAAATCCGGTAGTACCGACGCGCCACCATTATTACAACTGCGGTCATTATTAGAACTTCCGAAGCGACATCGCCCCATTTAATCATATCTTGTGTTGCTGTTTTGCTGCTTATATCTTTTTCAAAGAGGAACCGAATGTATTGTTCAGGTTAGAGATTACAGGGGAAGGTTTTAACTCAAGGGTGACAAAGTTGATTTTCAAACTTCTCGCATTTGCTTTCATTGTGAATGGCCATTGGCGAATGGAAAAGAGAAATATTTTCAAGGTGACGTACTCTTGTATTAAACCCGCATTTGGGTTTCTGCCAATTTGATTTTATAACTTTATAAGATTGATTTTTATTTATAATATTAAAATTTTTCAACTACCTAGTTGTGGAAATTCAAAAATCAGAAAATAGAATAAAAGTGGGGGTATATGAGTTGAAAAAAAATTTTAATAATTTGGAATGTATGGAATTTTTTATGCCAAGCGTGAAATATGTAGAGAATTTCTTATTCTCCATTATGCCCGTTGGTCATCCGTGTGCATATTCCTAAAGAGAGGAGGCGGCTTCATGGAAATGCATGTTTTCCTTAACCATTACCAGATGGCAGAATGGTGCCCTGTGGTGTGTGCTAGCGAGATTGGTATGCATGCGCTTGGTCCCCGCTTGTGTACAGGTGATTGCCTTTTTTCCATGTAAAGTGAGCACCACCAATTTTTTTTTTCTTTCTGAAGATGGCACAGGTCATTACGACCACCATCTTTGCCACTATTATTTTGATGGGTTTCATTCACTGCAGATTTGTTCCATTGCCTCTCTCGTAATAAAAGAGTTAAATTGCCACTCCATTCATGTCTCCCCCATTACGACACCATCGTTTTAATTTTTATTCTCCATCCCCTCTCAAGAGTCTTTTTTGAAAAAATAGCGACGCGAAATTTGTAAATATTTTATAACAATTGTATAAATTTTTTATATAGTGTTTAAAATATGTAAATAATATTTAGTGCATTGAGAAAAGGACGCGTTTGCTTCAAGGAATACGAGAGATGGTGTAGGTGGAGGGTAGGTAGAGGGTGTTTCTGGCATCATTCTAATGGTCTTCCCAGAAGCTTCTCGTGCGCCACCTTTTATAACTTGAACACCGTGACTGGAATACTGAGCACCGACTGAGTCAAAGGCACGTCGCAGGCTTTTCCGATATTGGAGTAAAAGAAAAAAAATAGGAGAAGGGAGGGAAAAAAATCCGGAGAAGATGGAGGAGGAAAATATGACTCATTACAAAGACCTCTCTCTATTTCTGTGTGGGGGTGTATTCCATTCAAAATGCAGAAATGGGATTTTTTTTTTCTTTTTCTTTGAATTCTTTGATAATTCAAAGGGTACAAAATTGAAGGTTGCTCAAGTTTGCCTCAAGTTATAAGTTTTTTATTATAATATTTTGTATTTACACTGTCTTTTATGTGATTTACATTTTAATATTTACCTACTCAAAATTCAATTAACATGTGATGAAAGTAAACCGCCATTTGCATTTAA
This sequence comes from Pachymerium ferrugineum, assembly GCA_034686365.1. Classification (NCBI taxonomy): domain Eukaryota; kingdom Metazoa; phylum Arthropoda; class Chilopoda; order Geophilomorpha; family Geophilidae; genus Pachymerium; species Pachymerium ferrugineum. The sequence continues at coordinate 14,529 of JAQGAS010000663.1, read as the reverse complement.
CTCATGTCAAACGACGAGGAAATTTCCAATTTGACTAACATTTGAACGTTAGCAAATAGCTGAAATTAAAATTAAAGAAGGTAAGAAAAAAATTTTCAAAGTTTTATAAGCCAACATTGAAGGAAATATTGCTAACATCAATAGTGGCTATCAAGATAGATACACCGTACTGGTCATAAAAGCTTCCATTAGAAAATATTGTGGAAGTTTGTAATACACGACATTAGAAAATGTTGAATAGGATCGATATATTGATCAAAGTATTGTGTTTAGATGTATAAATATACATCGGGCAAAGTGAACGGCGCTCCATGTCATGCAACTTTAGATTTGCATACCAGGGAGCGTTCAGGTAGTAAAACGCGCCTCCTTTTCCTATAGAGAGAAATGACACGAGTAAATGAGTGTAAATTGCCAATTATAAAATTATGGCATGTGGGTAAGGGAAAGGAATTTTGTTTATTTTTCCTTTTAATCTAGCCCAGGCGGCGGTTAATTAGTCACAGTCGGCACTAATTACACGCTGTAATTATGAAGTAGTAACGATGGGTATTTGTTTATTGATGAAGGCAAAAGAAAAGTGGATTATGGGTGCTCCGTGTAGGGATTAACGTTTTGAAATTTGTGTCTCTTATTTGCACCTTAAGGGCGGGCAAAGAATTGTCTTAAAAGTTTTGCTGCCTCTAGATTAAGTCTTTGCTTATGTTGGGGCGAGTCTAATCCTTTAGGCCCATTATCTCTTCATTAAAGTGAGGGGGCGGTGATGAAATGTGAGGGGGTAGTGAAAACACGTGTTGTTGGCCGAGTCGTTCCCACGCTTGAAACTGCAATTTTGTCCAGTGTCACCACCAGGTATTTCACTTTTTTTTCAGCCAAAAGGAAATTGTTGGAAGCACTTTAGGAATGTTATATAAATTTTGGACAAAAGTGCAGTTGGGAATTAATTTGGAGAAATTAAAAGTTTTTGTAGGTGTAAAAATGTAGTGACAGTCAAATTGAACACGGGTTTGCACTAGCATTTTTCTCTTAGTTGAAATTGAATGAAAAGTAGGTGAAATCCGTTTCGTTTATCGTGTAGAAAAAAAAATGGTGGCTAGCAAAGCTCTTAAAACCAATAAAGCGAAGCAGATGATGCGGGAGTTGACCTGTACCATCTTATCTCATTAAGCCACCATCCATCTGGCTGTATATCTCCCTCCATTTACGTCCTGTCGACTGTGCTGCAGCTCGGTTGGGGCCTTTCAGCGTGTTGTACTCGCCTCTGCTCGGCTCCAACCCAATTACCCACTTAAGTGAGCCAAACGCCACTCACCGCCCACGCTTAATCCCCTTACTAAAGGTGAACCATCCACACAAAACATGGCCGCTTCTTTTAATTTTCGCACTTTTTTTTACCTTCTACACGCATCTACTTGCTCATGAATATTCTATGAGTTGTTGCTAATCTTGTCACCACTTAGTTTTAACCCCCATTTTTTTTTAATTCCCTAAGGCCCGATTAAAGCTTCCGTATTTATTCTCTTTTTTTTAAACTTGCATATCATTTAGACTTAAAGTTTTCCTAAAGTTGGAAATGTTGTATCGTAGAAAATCTTTAAGGTTGCGTTTTAGGTTTAAATTTTTTTATATCGGCAGTAATTATTGCATCAAGGTGAAATTAAGGAAATTGGATGTGTAAACCTGCAATGCATTGTTTGCTAGGGGGTTCACATGTGTTCAAATCAGATTTAACGTAACGTAATGTGATGCATTGTTCGCTGAAGGAAAATAGCCTAAACAAGTTTATGAACCATTTTTTTTATTTCGGCCCTTGAGTCAAATATGACGGAATGCAAATAGCTGCTATTTTGACGTATTAAAAGCTGTTTTATATTTACCAGTAATAACAATAATAATAATAATAATAACGTGACCCTTCACTTATTCCATTATTAATTAAGGGGTTCACAAGTGTTCATATCAGACTTAACTTAACGTAATGTGAGGTTAAATTGTCGCAAACATTGGTTCAAATAAACCTTTGGGGTTTATGTTAAGTTTGCTGCATTCAGCAATGGTCATCCGTGATGAGTGGTGGTTAAGCCACCACTGTCTGGAACTTATTCCTTTCACTCTGATTGGTTGACAAATACTGGTCAACCGCAGTTGTTGTTCACATAGCAGTGTTGATGGAACAGAATCAAGTCACGTCTATGCTAATTCTACTTTATATGTGGTGTACACGCGTTATAAAACATAAACTAATGTTTACTGTTACATTATACTGCATTGTAAACTCGTAAATTGCTTAACATTGCTTTACATAAAATTTTGGTTCGAACAAGGAATCCTAAAGAGATGTTGGCCAAAGAGAGCCTTCTGCACTGAAGATTTTGGTTAGCCGTTTTTGACAAGAAACACTTACTGGTGATACTGATAAGACGTGACCAGGTCGTATATCATTGATTAATGAAGTTTTATCACTCCACTTTGAATCGGTTTAGTGGTAGAAAAGGTTTCTGAAGGACATGTCACTCAAAATGACTCAATTTGAAGTAAAATGGTTATGAAAAATGTTGATTGGCAGTGCTGCATTATATTTTTTATGAATGAATCCGTGCAAGTCGTGACAATGATAATTGTAGCAATGTCAAAATGAAGTCGTTTTGAACGACGTTCTCTTACAACTGTTTACGGCACGAATTTACGAGTAGAGCAACGTTTCTTTATGTGTTGCAATTGTCATATCGAGACAGGGACAATTTCTCACGCGACATACACGAGGGAAAATTGGAAAAAGATACACCCCATCCTTTTCGTTTCACTCCACCTGCCAGGTTGAGACCATTTTTTTTATTGATCATTTCTACTAATAGGACAAATCTCCCCTAGCGCCAAAACTGAACAAAATGAAGTACCAAACAAATTCAATTATAATATTTTTTTTTTAATTATTTTTTTTTTGTCTTTTTTTGCAGAGTTCAAACTCAAGTAAATTTGCATGATTTAAGACATGAATTAAAAGAACAATTGGAAAATGATGTGTTACCCAAAGAGTATGTCTTCCTCAAAAGTGTTGGAAGGAATTTCGCAAGAGTTAAGGAGAAGCAAGAATATCAGCTGAGAGTCAGGGATTTTGTACCACCTAATGTAAGTATTTTTAATTAATTACTGCATGTTTTTTCTTTTGAGGAATTTCAGCACTTTAAACTTTTCTCCAGCAATTAACACAATTAAATTTAAAAGGCTGTTTTTCAAAGTAAGAAAAATGTCTTTTTGATTAATTTCAAATTTTTTTTTCTGTTGTAAAAGGAATTTGGGTTTTGTATATAAGAGGAAGAAGAAGAAGAAATAATTTTGGTGAATTAGATTTTTGGGATTGAAGAGGGAGGAAGAAGAAAAAATGGTTGGATGTGGTTGGGGTGGGGTTGATGAGGGTCCATGATGGCTGCTTCCATGACATGAAATTTCTTGTGATTGGCTTCTTCATTGGAGCAAGGAAAAGAGAAGAGTAAAAAAGATGAAGCTAACCACACCCAACACTCGTTTCGGCTCCCAATGGCTTTTCCTTGCTTGATTAAAATGGTTGGAATTTTTACCAATTCAACAGAACTTTTATTTAAGTGGTTTTGTTTATACATTTTTTTTTCATCCTCATCATCATCATCATGTGGTGGAAAAATGATTTTAAGCTCTGGTGAGAAGGAAGCAATTTATTAATGAAAACATTGCAAAGGGAAGGAAATGTGAAGGCAAAAAGAAATGCAATTAACTCCATATTGGGTTTTATTTTTAAATAAATTGAGTAATTATGCAGGGAGAATTCGTTTAGGCAGGTGTTTGAAACGAGTGAAAAAACGTTGAATTTTTGTTGGGAAAAAAAATAATTTTGGATTTTTTAATATACAATTACGAAAATGTCAAGTGAATTCGTCTTAAAAAGTCATTAAAGAACGAAATAATCATTTAATTGTGACTTGTAAAGATGATTAAATGAAGCTAATTTCTTAGCAAAATGAAAAGTCGTGTTTAATGCTGCAAAAGAGAATAGGTCATAGCAGGCAACATTTGAGTGAAAAGACTCCAATTAACTCCATATTGGATTTTATTTTTCGAATAAATTAACTAATTAAGCAAAGAGAATGTTTAGGCAGGTGTTTGTTATGTTGTTAAAAATACTCTTTTTTTATTTTTTAAATGAAAAAAGAATTTTATTTTAAATGCGAGGGTTTAATGGATTAGTTGTTTGAAATAGTGAAATGTTTGCTTGCTGGTTAGGTATGTGGAAAACAGGTTTAAGCAATAATCCGTTTAGTACGAGCCTCTTTGTATTCACCATTTGGAATTAATTAAACAAGGAGGCCATTTTGATTCGCCTTTTAGAAAATTGCCCTTTTATTCTTTGATGATTATGAGTTTGCCTTTGCTCATATTCGAGCCTTAAGCTTTACTTCACACCACTAACACATGCCTCTTTCCCAAAATTGAAATGTTTTCATTTTTTTCTTCTTCAACAGGCTACAGAACCAGAGTTGTATTTATTGGAGATTATACCCCAAACTGACACCAATCAAAATGAAAAGAAAAAAGGTAATTTCACTTAAAGGTTAAAATTACATAGTGTAGATAAAACTAAAGTTAGGATCTTAATTTTTTCTTGATATTTTTGAACTTTATTTTGAAAAGAGCAAAAATTTGGAAAAAGTAGAAGCAATCAAAAAGCAACATCTTCTTTATAGCAAATAATGTAGTAAATGTTGCGTACATTGATTCAGCTATTATTAAGACCATAACAAAATATGACGCCTCTTCTTTTATTGAATATGATAAATGGAAATGTGTGGGGTGGGGAAGGATTATTCATATTAATTTATGAGGGGAAGCGAGTTGTTGGCACTATTTGTGACCGGAAGTCACATTTGTTACTTCCTCTAAGCAATTTATGTGAATCACAAGCCACTTCACCGTGACCGAGAGGCATGATTTTCAGTCTGCGTTCATCAACATTTCATCAGCTGCGATGACGTCACGAATACTCATCGTCATAGCAACGGGATACGGATGTAATTGACAAATGATAACAAATTGGCACCGATTGGATTGCAATGTGTAAATTAGTTGAAATTGCGTTGCGCGGGTCAAGAAAAGGTCATGGGTTTGTTGGCTTTTATTGACTGCACTTTCTCAGATTTCTCTATATTTCTTCTTTTCGGATTTCTTTTGACAGGCAGGGGGCGTACGGCGTTGGCATCTCCATCGCATCTTCCCACCTTGGCATCTCCTGTGAATGACCTGTCGTCACCAGCTGGTGTTGTAAGTGGTTCGCCATCAGCCTTACTCCTGCCACCCGTTTCCCCGAGTCGTGCCAAAGTAGCAGGGGTCAGCAACAAGAACCGAGCCACGTCGTCCATTGGAGTTGTTGCAGTTGACCCTAAGGTCAAGTTACCGAGGTGAGAAATGAAACGCTTTACGTGTTAATTTTCCTGCTATTTTATTTCGTTTTAATTTTCCCTTCACTTCGTATCGATTTTTTTTTTTTTTTTTTTTCATTTGGTTGTAGTCATCCATTGAGGCACATGGTTTTTGTTTCCATTTTGCACAATATTTGAATAACTCGGATTGAAATGTTATTAGTAAGTTGGGTCCAAAATGCAGTTATTTGAATAGCGAAAAAGTTCACTGGAGATTATTGAAACAGTTCAATTCATTTAATTGCTGGTCGAATGAAAACTCGATTAAATTTCGTATTCAAAATCAATAAATCGATTACAAGGAATCGAGTTTGAAGTTAGCTACAACAAACTCTTAAATCTGTCGTTTACAAAATTAATGGGCATTTCCAATCGATATTCGACCCGAGTCATTCGACACTCACTTGATTTGCAAACTGATCTACATTATTTGATCATAACGACTCCCTTTTCCTCGCTTCCTCTTCCCATTTCCGTTGTCTTTGTCAGCAGCATACAAACAAAGCGACCAAAATCCGAGCCCAGGTCTTCGCCGAGGAAAACAACACCTCGAACGCAATCTGCAGCCGACATCAAACCCAAATCTCTACTGCCACCACCACCACCGCCTCCTCCACTACCACCTGCACAACAAACTTCCAAAACTTCAATTCGTCCACGCACAAAGAAAGTCACTTCAAATGGAAGACGCGTCAGTGTGACGGCAAACGTTCTCAAGAAACGTCCTTTACGGAGTGCGCGTGCAGCGGGCAGCAGCGCAATTATTGCGCACCAAAGAATTATAGTACCAAACGGTCGGAGAGCCGTGGCACGAAGCACTTCTTTGCCGGACGTGACGGAAGAATCGGAAAGTGGTGGAGACGTTGCACCGGTTGTACCGATGCGCGTCGAGGGACCCGAGAGGCAGAGACTCAAAACGAGTTACGGTTACAATTACAGAGCTGTGCAAAAGGTGATTGATTCGCCGCAAGGGTCTACGGATGACGAGCTGAGGGATTTAGGAGCTGCCGCTGGGGATTCCAAATCAGAAGAGGAGAAATGCGCAGTCACCAAGCCACGACGCAAGTGGGACGGGGGTCGATTAAAAGAGTCGGCTGTGATTCCAATTGGACGAACCGGTCGTTTACGAGGTGGCATCATGAGACGACCTATATCGACGGTTAGTTTGAGATCCGCTCAACAGGCGGCCATTTTGAAATACGAGTTGACGGTGAGCGAGTTGAAGGATTTGAGACACGCGGCCTGTCATACGAGCGAACAGACTTCTCGGCCCATTATGTATCGCCGTAGTCGACCGATTGCCAGAACGGTGTGGTACCCGAGACCCCTCCATGAGGGCGGCAACCCTCCATCACTACTGCGCATCATGAACCGCAGAGGGCGGAGGAGTAAAACGTTGAGAGGAGATGCTGGTCATGCGTACTACACCTCGACCAGTGAGACTAGAAGAAACCAAAAGAAGAAAAAAAGAGTTGACAAAGAAGATGCGGCCTTTCGAGTGATACAACCGGTCGAGGAAGTGGTCAGACCGCCGTTTAGTAAAGCTAAAAGAAAGAAGAAGAGGCCTGAATTAAGATTAGAGCCAGGGGTCGCTGAAATTGTTGAGACTGTTGTACAGGAGTGTGAAGAAGTTGTTAAGGATTGTCCAGCGGCATCTGGTGGCTGTTGTGACTGGGTTATTGATAATATAAGTTTGGAGGAATTTACTAATAGTGAAGAGAAACGAAAACAAGTTTTGCAACCGATTAGACAAGCTGCGCAAGAAAGAAGAAAAAAAGCTCAGAAAGAGGTTAGGGAGAGGTATAAAAATTCCTCTCCAGATGGAGCAACTGTTTTGTTATGTTCTGTAGATAGACCTCGTTGATGATTTCTTTTTTCTTTTATACCCCCTAAGGATTTGGGTTTAATGTGTTAGAATTTTATTGGCATCTGACTTAATGCTTCAAGTAGGCAGCAATTAGAGTGAATTAGTGTGTTTTCTAATGAAATGAGAGGATTAAGGATTTGTTTTGTTTAATTTTCTGTAGGGTGATTAGGTTTTTTTTTTGTGACTGAATGTCGGGGTTTCATGTGTGGGAATTTTGTAATGATGAAACACTGATCACCTGAGATGAATAAAAATGCCTGGTATTTTTGCCATTTTGAAATTGCATGTTTACACTTAGTTTTCAATGTAAATTAAAAATTTGTACACAAATATTTGAGAAATTAAAAATTTAAATTTGAAAGTTTTGTAATTTGTCAAATGTTTCATTAGTTTTGTCAATTGATTGATTAATTGCCTGTTTCGAATTGATTGACAAGTTGGATGTAGGAATTTACCTAATATTTTGCCTGTCATGTTTGTTACAAACCTTTTCCTCAAACATTTTGGATATTTCCTCTTTTTTTGACATGATAATTATTTAATTAATAATTTCTTGTAATTTATTATTGATGGGTTTCTTTTTCTTTTGTTTTTTACCTGAACAAAATTGAAAATCAATTTTACATGGATTTTTTTAAAAGTGAATTATTTATTAAGTTCATGAAATGTTTATTACTATTTATTATTGAAATTTAATTTGAATTACTATAACTTGGGCAATTTTGTCTCAAAATTAAATTTTTTTTCATTTTTTTCCTCCTTTAGGTTATGTTATTTTTTTCATGTTATTATTCAACCGTAAGAAAGCGAGAGGAAAGAAGAGAATCAAAGTTTAAGGTAATTAGTATTATGTGATGACAAATCTTTTAGAGTTAATGTGATTTTAATTTATATATTGTGATATTTTATTTTTTTTCCCCTCTTATTTATTCTGTTAGAGTGAACATTTAATGAGATTCACATTTGTGTCTTTTGCTTAATGATTACTGTTTTAATTTTTCTTTTCATTTTTTTCTCTCCCTTCTATGGGCTTCACTGGAGCTTTACTAATTAAAATCCCCAAGTGAAGTCAAATGGTAAATTATCCTTTTGCTTGAGCATGAGATAGCACAAACATAGAATGGGGAATGGAAAATAATTCAAAAAATTAGTGAATAAAAAAAGGGGGGGGGGAACGTAGAAGAAATGTATTTTTAACTTTGGGAGCTTTTAAACTTTATCAAAATGTGAGTTGAATTTTAAATTGAGGTTTTGTGATAAATAGTCAAGTTTTTTCCCACTATTGATTTTCCCAGAGTTTCTTACTTTTGTTTTTATTTGTTTGAAACTGTTTTTGGTTTGCAGATAATTTCGCAGATGCATTATTCCATTAGAAAGGCAAAGTTAAAATCTTCTTTCAGACTTTGCTTTTAAAAATTTTGACTTTATAGATACTTTAATGCGACACATAATAGAAAATGTGTTAAAAGTTTTGAGTTTTTTTTTCTTTACTGTGAAAGCATTAAGGGTCGGAAGCATTTTTTATTTATTTTAATAATGGAAAGTGTTATTACATAATTAATTAATAAGTTTGTAAAAGTCCGTCATCAGGTTTGAGCTTTAGGAATTGATTTTACGCATGGTCAATTTATAAATTCTTAATACCAAACACAAATTCACAGCGAACAACTATCGTTCAAGCTTGAAGCTATTTAAAATCCGTTTCACATCTTTAAAATAAATTTGACTCGTTTAAAAAAATATTTATTAATTCTTTTAATAACAAACCCCGTTATTGTTTCTCCTTAAAAGAACTCTGCCAATAAAACCCAATCTTAAATTGAATCCAGTTCAATTGCAATTCCCGCCACTCTCTCCCCATTTTTCTTTTCACAACCACACAAAAGTGTTAAAGAAATATTTACTCTACTATGACCAGATGATGTGTCCTTTTCTATCCAACCTCATTTTTTTTTCTCCCATCTTGGTCTCTTCAATCTTTGCTCGTCCACTCTGACCGGACATTATCTGACTAGTCCATCAAGGAAGAAACGGACCGAGTCTCCCCCCTCAAACTTCCTATAATCATCCCCTAGCCTCTTTTTGGACAAAATCCATCAGTGTAGAAAAATATAAAATGGGGAAAGTGGGAAAGAAAAAAAAATTGTTTGGCACTTTTCCCATGGTGTTTTGGTCAAGTAGAGTCGCCATAATAAGAACACAACTATGTCTGCCATTTCTCTTCACTGGACAATAAAGTGTAGGGGGTCTCACAAGATGGGATTGTGGGATGGGGTCCAGTCCCTAGAGACTTTGAAGGAGGTCTCTCTATGCGGTGTGGGTGTTTTTCAGTTTATCAATAAATGAAAACCTGAGTTTGAGAAGGTCTTGGAGGAAGAAAGAGAGAAGAAAAGTGTCTTTTTGAGTTTTTGTGTCTTATCATTTTTTTTTATTTTTTAGTTAATGTTTTGGACGTGTTTGCTTTGCAGTTTCAATTGGATTGGGTGTTTTGGACTTGTTTGTAAGGTGAAGTTTATTCGATTTTCTGGGCATTTAAATTGGGTTTGGTTGTTCATTTTTCATGTATTATGTCTGTATGATGTCGATGAATTGCAGTCTAGCAATACCGGTAATCTTGTAACCGATGTAGAAACCGCCTTGTTTATCTGATGTTTTGCAAAATGCAAACCGCAGTCAATTTAAATGTCAGGATTTGATAGAGAACGTTGGAATAATCTATCGTAAGTGGACCTAAACACGATATAAATAAGTAATAAAACGAAATCATTTATAACTTGTGTATTAAGAACAAATTTACGTTAATTTAACAGTAGAATTGAGGTATATTTGTATATTAACATCCACAATATAATTTTAAATTCTCTCTCCGCGGACTTTCTTCCGGTCGCGAACATTCAGTGGGGCCTGCTGCGAATCGACCGGAATTTTGAAGTTTGCACTGAATATCGTTCATAGAACGTTTCGATCTTTGACTTTTTATTTGATTACTTGATGTACGGTGACTGAGTTTGTAGCAAACAACGTTAGAGATGTTGGTGTAGCAGCTGCCATAACGGTAATACAATATTGATCATATTATTGTTATTGTAACATTAAGCAATTTTACGTTTTCTTGTTAGAATAACATTAACGGTTTTAGATATAGAATTTGTGGGTTATAAGTTTGATACGAGTTGAAGTTACAAATTGAATATATTAATAGTGATTTTGACGTTTTTTTGATAAACTCTGATGATAGTTTCTTTGAAGGCAGCGACTGTGCCGATCCATTTATTAGGTTGAGTAGGGGGTTGTGACAGTTTGATTTGATCTGTCAGAATATTTTTGTGTTGTTTGCTCAGTCCATTTATCACTCAGAGGGTTTTTCTAAGGAGGGTTACAACAAGGAGGAGAGTATTGGATTTTTACTAAGAAGAAATCAGGTGTATAGGAATTGGTTAGAGGCAAAATGTTTTCTCCCTTGTGGCTTTTATTAGCTTTGCCTCTGTTCACTTTGTGTCCATAGACGTTTTGGATTCGAACATAAAATATTCCCTCTTTCACTTGTTTGCATCACTTTTATGGTTAAATCTATTACTCTACTTAAACTCATTCTTTTCTAACTTTAGGATATTAGAAAAAAAATTTAAAGCTTTTTTTTTTTTTTGGTGAAGGGGGAATTTATTGGGTTGTCTTTTGGATGTGTTTCTAAGGACAAAATGGGGTTTGGTAATTGGACTTTGGAAAGGAATTCTTTAGGTTTCTTTGGGGATAGGTTAAGCTACAAGTTGGCCAAGCAGAACAGAAAAAAGATGGTGGGGTTGGGTAAGGAAGAGGCGCAATTACGGGTTTGGGAAAGAGGAAATGTGGAAAAGAAAAGGAAATTGAGAGGACGTGCTAGGTCAAAGAATGTTATGTAATTTCTACTTTTAGTTTTAAATATTGACAATGTTGAGGTAAGGTAATTTTAGAATAGTGTGAACGTGATGTGAATATTTTTTTTTTTCCTAACTTGTCAGATTATGTTTGAAAATGATACTTTTAAAGATGTTGTAATCCGAAATTGAGTTTGCGTTTTATGATGTTGTATTAATATTTTTTTCGAACCTGTTTCACGGCAGTTAACAATGTTATGCATCAATTAATAATTGATTAGGCGCCGACTGATACAGTAGATTAATTGCCTGTTGGTAGGAAAAAGAGGGAAAAAAAAGATGAATCGATACTAATTAATTTCAGTAGAAATAATGTTATTGCCAAGAGCGTTGAATAAAAGTTAAAAAAGAATTCTTTTGTAAAAGTTACATTTGATTGTAAGATTTGAAGTCGTCAAAAGTCGAGGAAGGTCGAAGAATATGAGGTGTGGAATCCATTAGATGATGGACGCACGCTAGGAATGTCAGATGATAAGGAATGTTGACACGCGGCATTGAGAGTGTCCATCGACAGTGGACGCGTGTATCGATCTGATTTTGCCTCTCGCTCTCTCTCTACTTTGCAATATCCCTCGAAGCGGCATTATAAACGTGCATTTGCTGACCCCGTCAGCTGATAAAGGTCGTACTGCGAGTTAAGTTGCAGTGTAAATTCCATCGGTTGTCAAAAGTGAAGACGAGTATTTCGTCTCTCTTTACTTTGCTCCATTTTTGGTATGCGCACCAATTTTGAACGGTTTGAACTTTGACCCGTGTTTAATGTTATAATCGTGTTGGCTTGTGTTAAGAGTTGGCTGTCAACAAAATAGCCTCGTGTTAACTCCAATGGTTGGGTGCTGACAGCCGTCTAATTACACTTTATGCTCACACTTTTCTGGGGGTCGATGCCGGTTGAAATGGACGGTAAAGGAGAAATCCATGTATCTCACTGGTGTTTGCCTGCTTTCAACAACCAACACTTCTACCTTAATGAGCAAGTTTGTAAGATATTGGGTCTTATTCAGGGACGTTACGTTGTTTTGATAGCGCATTAAAGACTGAAAATTTACTTGCAGGAACGCAAAGAAATTTAGAGTTAGTTGCAATTGTTATTAAACAGCTTTATTGTGTAATTTTGGTGGTGTACTTTTGTGTGGAGCAATATTCTGGCCAATATAGCAGCTTCAATACTCATTTAACTTTAACTATACAATATTGAGTTAACTGTAATGACTCGAGCACAGTTTAGCATGAATGAATAGTATATGCTCTGTTTAATTGTTTTTAAAGGAATCCATTGTTCTTATAGAGCTGAGGATATGAATGGTTGTTCCAAAAAACTGCAAGATTATTGTACTTTGTCAAAACTGTAGAAGAAACTACAGGAACCTACAACATTACAATAAAATTGCAGGATTACTGCAGTAACTTGGTATTTTTCTGGCAAATTGAAGTAAACTGCAAGTTTTTTTGAACTTGATTTTCTTCAATTTTATGAATTATAAAATGTCTACTTTTTATAGTGGTTGATTATAAAGATCTTTGTAAATCCCAAAGCAGTCTGAGGAGAAATTGTCTCCACTTAGGAATGAAAATAAAAATCTCCAATGTATTTGGAGTACAACCGAAATAAAACCTTCTTTGAAAAAATTTATCACCAAAAAATGAGTTTGCTGACGTCTTTTATGTCACCCACGAGGACAATTTGAGTAGAGACAGGCAAAAGGAAGAGGGGAAAAAACATCAACCTCAACTTTTGTTACCAAATTTTCAAGACTTTTGCAGTCTTTTTCTTTCGTGGCAATAACTATTCAAATAAATCACAGAAAAGGGGACATTTAAATTTACATAAAGAGCCTTCTTTTTAACCCCATGTGTGTAAAAGCAGACGAAACCCGTTTTTTTTATTCCACAACAGTGATTTTGTTGTCAACTGTCTTTATTTCAATTTAGACGTTCTTTTATAAAAAGAAAAAAAATATAAGTAAGAAGAGTGAAAAAGGATTAGAAAAAATGAAAAGATAAAAATGTTTAGTTGGTTAATTCGACAGTTGAGTGACTGCCAACAACTCATTTGGTAGAGTTGAAACAGGGGACTATCATTATGTTGTCAGTGTTAGTGAAACTAATTTCATTCCTCAAATCTGAGTTACAAATGAGTTTTCTCCTACAGAAAAAAATTGATAGCTAAAAGGTCCAAGTTCGTAGAAAATCATCCAAGAATTTAAATTATTAAAAAAAATTATTTTCAAGATAAATGACATCTTCCTTCACTTAAAAGAGCCTTTTTTTCTATTTATTCGTAAGATTATCCAATCTGAAACTTTTGATAGATATTTGAGTTTCATTACCTCTTCCTGAAGACTTTACATTTCTCTTCAAACTGTTTACTTTTATTTGGTTATTTAGAGAATTGCGAATGAAAAAGATTGTTATCAAAATGGGGGATTTGATAGATTTTTTTTTTCTTCTTAAGCTTGACAATTTTTTATAGGCGTGATAAAAAAACGAGAATCGATAAATCCTATTTTTTTCTTTCGTCTATCAATTCATTTTTTTCGAGTTGTGATAATTTTTTGTAGAGTATATGTAATGAGAAATTAGTGGTTTAGAAGAGGATTTCGAAGCAGTGACACATGCATAAATTGGATTTAAATTGTGCTGTTTCGGATGAGAAACGTACACGGAACGAAGGGCTCTTTTAGTGCACGTGACGAATTGGCCTGGTAAACTCGTCCGGTTGATTGGGTTATCAAGGAGCAACATATGAGCTTCCGTATATCGCGCCATTAATTACACGAATGTATTATGTATGCCGCAGATCCACTGACCGACCATCATTTTGCACAACTTAAATTTACTTATATAAATAAAAATTTATTTGGAGTTGTTCTTTAAAAAATTGGTATGCGAATATTGATCCTGGGAAGTATGTTAAGAGTTTTTACAGTCACACTTGTTATTCCCTCGTGGAGGATGGGGTTTTATGCCTACATTTTTCACTCACAAAACCTAAGACTCTGGTTATAGGTGTCTGTAAATGTATTAGAGGGTATATCGATATAGTTTGACATGTAGGTAAAATAAACTTATGGAAATATCATTCAACATGCCAAAGGAAATAATGGTTGCATTAATATTTAGAATATCAAAAGTAAATAATTGCCTGGTTTAAAATTCTAATTATACACATATCTAACAATTTGTCAAGCTTTAAAGGGGGGCTCTCAATATTGGGGGTGATGTACTACCTTTTCTTCCATTGCACCTACATCCGTGAGAGCTTCCATATTTTACAATTTAATCCCAAAGTTACGTG
>JAQGAS010000662.1:0-38287 GCA_034686365.1 Pachymerium ferrugineum | reverse complement strand
AAGCTGGGTAAATAAATTGTTAGCAAAGTTGACATTTTATTACAAGAGACTAATAAATTGGGGGCAATGTTAGTTAACTGATTATTGTCCAGTAATAAATCTTCGAGTCATGATGTATCTACTTTAAAAGTAGATCATCAGGCAACCACTTAATTTTGTTGGAGCTCAATTTAATGCGTTTTAAAAATGGAATGTTCCGAAATAGACTGCTGGGAATTTCAGCAATGTTGTTCTTTTGCATCGTAAATTCTTTCAAAAACATACTTTTGTCCAAAAATAATTGGGGAATTTGAGAAATTTAGTCACTGTCAAAATTGATTTCTTCAGTACTGGTAAATCGTACAACAAATCTTCTGAGAGACTTTCTGTCTAGTTAAACTCACCAGATCTTTAAGGTCATCTTTGAGTATTTCAGTAATCAAGTTTCCAAAGAGAAACAATCGAAATTTAATTTTTTTCATTCCGCGAATTCTCTGTGGAATTCTGTTTAATTTATTGTTGTGTAGATCTACTTGTTCACCATTCGGAATCCATTTCTCAGTATCTCCAGTTATTTCAGTTAGGCAGTCGTGAGATGGTTGTGTTGTCTGTCACGTCTAGAATTTCTATTTTTTGTTGGCTTGGGTATTTTTTTAAATATTCTTCCCAGTCTGTATCTGCACAGAAGCATGAAACAAAATAATTTGTAAATTATCCCCCAGAATCCCCTTGAGTGCCGAAACTCCGATGTTATTGTTCTTGCCCCGAAATAAGAGTGTTGCGTTTTTTTCATTTCGTGAAATGAAAATTGGTTTGGAACCTAAAGTTGGGCATCGAATTGTTGTGCAAACGCAAAGGTTGTCGAGTAGAGTGCAATCTTGATGGCGAGTGCCACACACTTCTGATGAACATCTGTCAGACGTCTAAGATATCTCACGTTCTTTTCATATACGATTTGATGCCCAGATGCTGAGTGACATCTAACGACAATGATTATAACTTAAAATTTAATCAACCTGAATTAACCTTATTTGTAAAGTTAAGTTTGTATCTATTATAAAAACTGTACTATAGGAAACTGATCAAACTGACTTTTATTACCAACAAATTTTAGCAATTACAAGTATTAATAATATCTTTAAATCAACTCAAAACTCCTTCTTAACGACGGACAAAAAATTAACGAGTCTTTTTGTAACAGAAATAAATTAATTGAATTAATTTATCTCCAGTATAGTAGCACCAAGTGAAAAATTGAAACTGTTTAACATACAGTATGGAGCAGAGAATTATTTGAAAATATTTTCCCAACAAAACTCTAACCAAAAAAAAATAAGAAAATAAAAATTGTTCATTTCTGTTCTAAAGTATAACAATATCGCCTACTTTAAAACAATTCAACACAATGAAATATTTTAAATTCCTGAAAATGGCAGTGTTTGCTTTATTATTTTTATAAGCTGAAACTTGATTAATCAGTTAGTAATTTATAATCAAACATGAGAGATAAAGTTTTAAACAATTTAGCGGGAGTTGTAAAATTAAGTTAATAATTTTTCCTTTTACATATGAAAAAGTTATTAGCTCAATTCGTAATCTGGCCCCGTTAAATTAATAACAATTTAAACTTTTATAAACTTTAAATTGATAAATATTAAGATAAATTTATTTCTTTTACATTATAAAAAATGATTGCGAATGAAAGAGTAAATCTCCATTTAAAACTTGGAGAGAGAAAAAATTGAGATATTTTTAAATTTATGTATTGGAAGAATTGAGATATGGGATAAAAATTTTCAAACTTGATTATATTTTACATAGCGTATTTTGGGGAGAAAAAGACTAGTATTCAACAACAATTTTTGAAAAACAACTGCGACGCGTAAAATTTCTTTCAAAAATTAACAAAAAACAAAGTATAAATTCTAATTTTAATAAAAACATTGTAACTAAACATAAACCTTCGTATTCTAGAAGTATCTTTAAAAAATTGAGTTATAGTTGTTACATAAAAAAAGATTAAAATTAAACAATGAGTAATTAGAGATCGAAAACTAGGCGCGCAGAGTGATCTTGATATGATGTATCAATAAATATGATCCTTGGAATGTCAACGACAAGTAACGACAAAATAATGATATTTTTGGTCACGTTTCGTCCAATGGAGCTGATACAGATGAACTGGACAATTCAGCAAACTTTGCTCTTTTACTGCTACATGAAAGACCGTCTTCAAAATCATTTGTTGTGTCACTGTCTAAAGTATCATCAGATTCTTCTCGCTGACGTTTAAGTCGTGGCTAAATTCAAAATAAATAATGTTTTATTTAAGGCTTGATTAGTTTCAGCTTGAAGTGTACTTTTTCTCGTTTAGGGCATTCTTTCTTAACAGAAGTGGTATTTCCATTTTCTCTGTCCAATGCCATTAAGTTTTGAATTGTCACCAACATTTCGTCGTCCTGTAACCAAAAAATTATTAATCGTTTAATTTGCTTGCTAATCATTTGAAAGTTTATACGGTTTAACCATTATTATGTATAACGTATAAGTTTTAAAATACCGGTAATATGAAAAGTTAAATTTAATTTAAAAAAAAAAACTAAGTTCGTCCCAACCTGTAGCCACGGATGGGTGAGAGCTTCTTCCAATGTTAATCGTTGTTGAACGTCTACAGTTAGTAATTTTCTAATCAGATCCTTTGCAGGTTCTGTAATATTTGCCCAGTATTGTTTTGGAAATTTATAACACCCTTGAATTATTTGCTGAGTAAGTGGCATTTCTTTGTATTCATCAGAAAATGGTGGATAGCCGCCTAAACTGGAAAATAAAGTTTAAAATACAATTATAGTAATGCTGTGATAACTAAGGTTAAATAATATTGGAATTTCTTAACTAATGAATGAAACAAAATATTAACGCGTAATAGTGTTTACGAAATTCCCTTTTACTGCTTACCTTTTCCTTATAAATTTTATAATTAGAAAGGTTGGGCAGAAATAAATCTTTAACTTAGGATTTGCTTAAAAACTGCAAAAGCGAATTGCACAAATTTCCTAACTAATAAAAAACAGAGAAACAATATTCTGTAACATTTCTACAGATTTCGATAAAATAAACAAATTACTGCACATTTTAAAAAATAAATAAATGTAATACCAAATAAATAAGATAACTCCTAAACTCCAACAATCAATAGCTTTCGTATAACTGCCTGATCCAGCTGTCAATAAAACTTCCGGCGCCAAATAATTAGGAGTGCCACAAAATGTCTTCATTAAGGTGTTGCTATTGACAAATTTGGATAGACCGAAATCAGTAACTTTTATAAGCGTTTCTTTGTCATCGGTTGCAAGCAAAACATTTTCGGGCTATCAATACATGAAAAATTATGAATTAATATCGTCACACCGTTAATAAAAACAAAATTACCTTTAAATCCCGATGAGTTATTCCCTGGTCGTGTAAATACTAAATTATGGAAAAAAATCGATTATATAATTTATTAAACGTTATTAACTATTCGGTTGTTTGCTTAAATATGAACATGCTCACTTGTGAGCACAAATCCAATAAAAATTTAACAAAGTTATTATGAGACTCAAGTACAATGTCCGGCCAATTTTGGGAAGGATTAAGAGCTAACACAAGACCTGTCCCTAAAACCAGGCTGGTCAACGTTATAAAGCTGTGGACACAGCATTCTTAATTTTCAAACTTAAATTTTTATGCGACTGTTAACAATATTGTGCCTAGGTGACTTTTTCTTTTTCGTCTAATGGTATTATTTTACCAGTATTACTTTCCAATTTGCTCCTGGGGCAAGCTCTGAGATCTACAATGAGTCTCCCTGCTTTTTTAAATTTCTAAAATCTGTATCAAATTGTAGATATACCTTAACAGCACAGACCATCTGGTAGAATAAAAATTTAGCATCATCTTCATCTAGCTGCCCATTACTCGCCACTCTATCAAATAATTCGCCACCTTCGACTCTGTTATAAAACAAATTCTTAAAATAAAAAAATTACCCTACACATAATCAGCGTACTTACAGTTCTAGAACGATATAAAGTGTCTCGGGAACGTCAATCACATCTTCAACTCGAATTATACACGGCTAAAATTAATCCAAAATTAAAATTAAAACATTAAAAACACAAAAAATACTTACATGTTTTAATGCTTTCATAACTTTAACTTCATTCATCACTTCCGAGGATATATTCTGCAAAATTAATCTTAAAAATATAAACAAAAAAAGTTTCATCAATTATCTAAAATAATTACCACTGCTGTATTTCCTCCAACTGAAAATGTCTTTTTAGCAATAACCTTCATAGCAACTTTTCTACATGTTCCTTTCTCAAACGCTAGTCTCACTTCACCACAAGCACCCCTTAAAAATGGACAGCACTGATAAATCATTTCTTTTAATGCAATGTATATTTTTTTTTTACCTGCCCAACACTTTAGACACCGTATATCTCTGCCTTATTACTTCAGGAAATAGCAATTCGTCCTTGGAAAACGGGTCCATGTAAACAAAAGCTTTATTCTTTTTCATAGCTAAAGAAATTTCATCGTTGTTAACAAGAACTTGTTTGCTATCTTTGCCGACTTTAGTTCCATTAATAAACGTTCCGTTACTACTTTTGTCTTCAAGTACAGTATGCCAGCCAGAACTTGTGTAATCCTAAAATAATATATACCATACCATTAAAAAGAGATAAAATTTATTTTTAAAGTTGAATTTTTACCCGAATTATCTTGAAATGCGTTTTACTATAGGCCAAAAAACATGAATATTTTTGTAGTATTGGGTTATTAAAAGAAAAATCGCAGTTGTCGCCTCGTCCGAATGTATATTCATGTTTGCATAAATCTAAATTGTGAAAATGTCATTGACGTTTTTCAATATATTTTCTATTACCTATGGTTTTGAAGCCAGGCCCCAGAGGAAAGAGTCGACCCCAGAGTCCGTCGGGTATTTGGGCTGAATCGTCATCTTCTGAGCAGTAGGACTCATTCACTTCCAGCGTTTCCATGCTGGATAGTGTATTAGCGCTACTAAGCGACGATTGAAATGATGGATTAAGAACATTGTAATCAGTATTTTCTCTTTGACTCATCTTCGCACATGGTCACCAGCGTACTCGCGATGTGAACAGGTTCAAACGGATATGACGAGCTAATTTAAGTTTGGTGTGGATGGACAACAACTGTCGCGAGATGGCGCTCAGTTTAGAACACTGCTATGTCATTTTAAATTTTTTTTTGGTATCAAGGCCAAATTTCGGAATAAATACAAAGCAAGATTTATTACTAAGTACTTCGTGAAAAACCCCAACAGTACAAAAAATATACCCTTTGTACAGATAATATATAAAACATCTTTAAAAAATTGCAAAAATTTTTAAATCAAAGAGGAAAAACAAAACCCTCAACCTGACAAATATAGATTACTCAAAAAAAATTGAGATAAATCTTTCAAAAGATTTTTTTGGCATTTTAGAAATATAGAGAGTTAACTCAAATTTACTGGTTTATTTTTAGTAACTAAACTCTCAATTGATAATTTCAAAGTGATGTCATGGCAGGTGGTCGAGCATAAGCTTTAGGAATAAATCCATATTTTCTTGTCTTAGGTGAAAAAGCCCATAACCATCCTTCGACTGTTTGGTTTGTAAGATCAGCATAAATCCAATCTCCCCTTCGCACACTCAAATCGTCAGGAGCTTGAGCTTTATAGTCATACAACATGACTAACTCACTTCCGCGTATGTGTGTTTGATCTTGTGATGTTGATGGGCCGTGATGACTACTTTCAGCATTTGGGTGATTTGGGCTGTGTGCGTTGGCAGAATTGGCTACACGATCTGAAAAGAGGCGATAAATTAGAGTAGGAGAAAATACGTTTTTTTTTTTCTTCAGAAGAATGTTTATTGAAAGGACTAAAAAGAGTCAAATTAATTATTTTTATAAAATAGTAGTTAAGGATAAATTATTTACACAAATAAGTTAGATATGAAACCTACATGTTTTGAAAATATTGAAATGCATTCAATGCATAAAAATAGCAAACTAATTAATAACAGGCCAGAACAAAGAATTAAATAGCATCCTTCAATTACGGGAGGACGCTATTAATCATCAAGGTCGAAAAATGCGGAAAATCAAAATGCCATAATCGATTTAAAATGTGAACCGAAATGCAATTTTCTTTTGAAGTAACGTGAGACCTTTATGTGTAATTTTTTTTTTTGGCAGTTGTGACATGGTCCGGCAAAATTCAAAATAAATGCATTCAATTTTAAATCTTTGATCATGCTTTGATTTTGCTAAGCTTTATTTGTAAGGCGTTTTGGTTACTTTTAAACCAAAAATTATCACCCTCAATCAGGCAATCATTGAAAATCAATTACTTTTTCAGACTTTTCTTTTTTTATTCGGACATCAAATGATAAATATATATCAATTTATAAAATTAGCAGAAAACTTCAAAGCATCATAATTGCTTTTACACTTAAGATTTAATACTGTAGTCTACATTTCTTGGTTAAATTAGGTATGGTAAAATTAACCTAATTAAAACTAACCTTACCGTACCTAATTTAATCTAATGTAACAAAATTGGGTGATCGATTCCTATATTAAGTGAAACAGGGTACCTCAATCCTGCCAAAGCAGTGCAACATCTCTCTGCTTATACGTCAAAAACATTTCGCACAATCTGTATCCCAACATGCTGTTTCTTTCAAATTGGTCTTTTCAATAACACAGCATATATCATCTGAGAACGACTGACTGTGAATAACCATTTTAAGTAATAACATCATATCATTATAACTCGTGTTTGTATGACTCAAAAGTAAAGAATTAAAAAACACTTGCATCAATGAACGCAAATTTGCAAGTCCATACAGGGATTTTGCGAGATCAGTTGCCAGCGTTTTATAAATTCTAAATTTACGTATAAACCCAATTTTATAGTCTCAAAACAGCTGAAAATCCTACGAAATTTCTGTAAGACGAAAGCCGCATAACATTTCGGGGAAAAAAACAAACAAACGTGAATAGCGCAGCACAAGAAAGCCGGTCGAAGTTTAATCGTTAGAACAAACCTGATTAAATTCCAACACACACCTTCGAATTTAGTAAAAAGCAGACACCACATTAATAAAACCCAAACCTTTACCACTTTCTACGCATAAATCTCAATTCACCCTGAATTATCTCAGCGGGATAAACAAAGGCACTCGGCACAAATCCTTCTTGTCCATCAGACCGCACGATCCAAAACCAATCGGGATCCTCACGATTCAATACCGTCACAAACTCTCCACGTTCAACGCTCACATCATTTTCATCCCTCGCAATAAAGGTATAAAGTACTATATATCTGCCAGCAGGATCCTTAAAAAAAGGATAAATATTCGGTGTGGAAAATTGTGACGAGTTCTCACAATTATTCCCTTCGTTTTTATTAGAATTAAAGTTCTCCGAATCAGACAAATGACCAGTGCTCTGCGGCGAATGTGTATCACGCGATGAGTTTTGATCCAATTCTTCAGCGGAATCTCCGCCTCTCGGTAATTTTTTATGTCTTTGACCTGCGTCAATAGTGCATGATACACAATAGGAATGAGGAATGAATCCTTCCTGTCCGTTTTCAGCTATCACATAAACCCAGTCATTTTCCTGATATAAAACATTGACAACTTGGCCACGTTTTACTTCTAATTCGTCATCCACACAAGGGGTGAAATCGTAAAGAACAACCATTTTTGAGTCTGGCCCAAAGCCGTTTTCTTTTTCGATTCCGACACGAACAAGTGTTTCGATGCTTGCACTTCCTGTGATTCGACCGATGCTTGGTGTGTGATCGGAGTCTTTGTCTGATTCTGAAAATAAACGACGTTGTTTTTGTAATTTTTTAAATGTGAGCCTTGACATTGAATAAAAGTTTGTTGATAAACAAAGAAGAAATGCATAAAAGTTTGTTGAAGTGATAAGGATTGGAGTTTAGAGTTTTTAAAAATTGAAAGCGGTGGTTAGATTTTGTGTAGAAAATATACCTTTCTTTCTTTTGCCCCGTCGTATTCTAACGGGGCAGAGAAACGCCATTTTGGGTCGAGCAAACTAAAAGGAGATTCGACCTCACACCTAGAGACTTTTGAACGATTTTACTTTCCTTGAAGGGAAGTCTAACCAGGTGTGGGCGACTGCTCTCTTCGATTGACCTTCAATAATTAAGATTAAAGAAAGCTTATTTACTACTCCAAAATACAATATTTTTTTACAACTTTGCAAACTTTAGAAAATTTTCAAAAGTTTTGTAAAATCGTTTATAAATTTTTAAAACAAATTAAAGCAGCCGATATTCTTGAAAAAAATTATAAAATTCAAATGCAAAATTAATACAAAGTTTGGGTATAACATTGGAAACTTTTAAGTAACTTTAAAATCAATTATGGCATTTATAAAAAAAAAAAAACCGTTCTGCCTGATTTGTTATTGTAACTAAGATAACAAATGCTTATTCATCCGCACAATATTTCTCTTGACCTAGTTCTAAAAATAATTTCATCTCCATAATAATCTGAAAATCCTTATAATGTCCTCGTTTATCCTCTCACACCACTCCCCTTTGACCCTCTACCACTCTTAGTTGTTGTCTGCGAGGATCATTAATCAAAGAGACAAAAAATCAGCAATTAAATCACAATCACATCCAAAAAAATCTGTTAATTGCAACAAACCCAAATTTTCAAATTTTATTCTTCAACTTGTGTCAAAAGGGGTCAAAGGGAACATGTGGGGGTCACAGGGAACATGTGGGGGTCACATGACACCAATTACAAGAAAAGAGGGGGACAACAATGTGAAAGTGCCAATTTATTTTCACAAAAGGCTTGAAGGTGCGCAACTTCAAGTCCGGTATAGTGAAAAGTTTTCGCGTTCACTGTTTGCTATTACTTGATTTAGAAAATTCAAAAAAATGTTATTAGCAGTTCTTGGATTCATAATTTTTACGTGCCATGTAAGTTTAATCATTTTACAATTCCTTCACTAATTTTTTAAGGACTCTTCTTTTATTACCGAACACCACACTCAATTCAACTTATTTGGCACTACTAAACTCCTAACAACTCTTAACAAAAATCAAAATTATTTTTTTTTAAAATAGATAAATTATCAATTTTATTTTTATTTTAGGCTAATGCTTACGGGGTTCCCAAACTATACATCCCTTCACTCCCTATTTATCGCCCTTCTCCTCCATTTCTCCACCGACACAATCCAAAATTTATTCCACAACAAAAATATCCGGAAATTCCTAAACACTCCTTTCGAATCCCTGAAGAAGGCTCTGGCGAAATTGATTCACCCAACTCCGACAAATCAATAATCAATTTACCACCAATATCCTATCAAGTTTACCCCCTAAAAGACAACATCTTCACAGATTTTAGTTGTGAGGGAAAACCTGAAGGATATTACACTGATCGACAACTCAAATGCAAATACTATCACCGATGTATTCCTGGTTTTCATCAAACATTCCGCTGCCCTGACTTTATGTTATTTGATCCTTCACTTTTGAGATGTATCCAATCGAGTAAAGCACATCCATGTGAGAGAGCACCGAAATTATATGAAATTGAGGTTTTAAAAATATTAAAGCTTAATTCAGATTGAAGTTGTATCTATAGATTTTATATTGTTATTTCAGGGATTTCTGCCTTCCAATAGTGGGTTATTATTTTCTTGTTTGGGAAGAAAACCTGGGAATTATCCTGATGTCAACAGTAACTGCAACATGTTTTATAAATGTTCTGGAGTAAACAAAAATGAAATACCTCGGGTATTGGCTTGCCCTGCACAATTTGTTTTTGATGTTCGGGATGATAAATGTGTGATGCCCAGGGAAGATTTTGTTTGCACGCATTAAATGTAGTTAATTTTAAATTTGTTATACTCGCAATAAAAATCTATAAGTTTGGAGAATTTTTAATTACTTGAATTTAAAAAAAAAAAATCTATAAATGCATATCAATATGCTTTATAAAATCACAATTTCATTACAATTCGTATGACTACTAAAATAGCCTTGTCAAGACGAATTGAGTAAGTCATATGTGCTAATGACATTTACCCAAGGTCTAGGATGTTGTTAACCATGACATGACTTTGCTTACAAGATCTATTCTAAGAACAGTCTGGTTCTGTGACTACCAAAGTCAAAAAAGTTTCTCTTCAAAAATTATGATAAGGGTCTAGAAAATAACTTTCTCATCATTTTTGTCCGTTAATGTTACGTAAACGCTAATAGTACAACAAGACTTAAAAGTCACACAAGTTTGTATACCTTTTTCTTGGCAGTAAAAGTATCTTTGTATTCTTTACAAAAGCCACCAAAACAAGCCAGTTGGACCAACATTTTCTTCAATTATTTTTATGGTAGATTTTAAACCATTTTTTGTAAGACATAATACAGGCACATTAAAGAGTTTGCGCAACCTTGTAAACTACAATTGCAGGATATGAAAATAATTCTTAATCCAACAGCATAATTATTAATAGCGGTTTTAACTTAAACACAAAGAATAACATTAAAACAAAATTGAAAATTCATTAAAACTATACACATGAAATTCAAAATTCCTAGTCACTTTCTACAACATCGGATGATGAGTATTGATCATACGATTGGCACAAATGAGGGTGGTCATCCATCCACTGTCTTAATTTTCGTCTTGTGACATTCAAAGATAAGATTTCTTCAATGGCCATTAAATCTTGTTCTTTAGACTGAAAAATAAAGTTTCATTTTTCAATTATTATATAATATAGCAGAGTAATCAATATGTGCAATACTTTAAGCGTGCGTTGAAGGGATCTCAAAAGAAGCATTTGTTGGCTACGTCGTTTATCAGAATGGGGCATTAGCATCGTGTTTGTGCGTCTAACACCAACGTGAATGCCATCAATAGTTAAATCAGCATTGTATAAGGTGTGCAGAAGTTGAGTCAAGTCATCATCTTTTAAATATCATGCAAATTAGAATATCAGTTGGGGTGCACAGGGAAAATGTGATTAAAAGAAAAGTGTTAAGTGGGTTAATTGTAAAATGAAAATAAAATAAAGGGCCCATAAATTCATTCACATAAATTGACAATAATGCCCTTTTATAAAATTTAATTACCATTGTCAGTTTGTGTTGCTTGAGTAGTCGTTGATATAGAAATTGTACTGCCTCTAGTCAAACTCCCTTCCATCCAATTCCTCTTTACCGAATTGGTCGTTGCTGACCGTCGATGTTTTCCTATCATAGCAGTACCCATCGCTGGTTTTCTTGGAGATCGTGTGGATTCAGTTGATTCATCACTTGACGTATCAGTTCCACGTCCAATTTGAACCGTCATTTCAGTTCTAAAATGTTTTTCGCCTTGTTTATCCGTGGCTATAAATTCCCATGTTGTCTGGTTAGAAGATATTGATGTAATAGACGACTTTCTAACATCCCATGTAGCTGCCTTAACATCAGGCTGCTCAGAAATCGAGGTATCTTGATCTCTCTTCCAGCTGGGTACCGTTTTAGTGAAATAACTCAAATGTGTGAAACTGGATAAATCAGTTTGACAAGAAGATGAAATTAACTTCGTGTTTTGACATTCAACTGCTTCTTCAGACGAAAACGTGCTACTTGAGCTCAAATCATCAAACCACTGTGTCTGTCTTTGAGTTCTCTTCTCATTTCTAGGACTAAGTCCAAGTTTGGCCAAAATATTTGATGATCTTCTTTGCTGAAGACGTAACATTTCGGACACAGATGATTTGATGATGTCTTCTGGTGGAGGCGAAGAGTCTAAATTCATTTCGAATGCTGGTGACAAAGCAGAAGTAGGTAAAATTTTATCCCTTGACGGCTCCCTTTTATGAAGTCTTCTTTCAAAAGATACCCAACCTCTTCTCCCTACATGAACTCTTTTACTTAACTGTTTTGAATTGTGGTTTGAATTTTGTGGGTACTTGTCAGGCAGACAAGAGTCCAAAGATTTTACTTTTACACTCTGTAAACTAATGCTGGATATATTTGCAGACGTTGGTTTGTCTGCGTAAGATGATGATTTCTGGTGTGTCCGTGGGGACCATGTGTTTAAGTTACGCTTGTCTTTAGTGAATAAAACTCTAATATCTGTGTCCGATGAACATTCTGATTTTCCTTTGAAATTTGTATGCCAACTATCCTTATTTGAAATGTTTGTGGAATATTTTGGTAAGGTGTTACTGGTTGGTAGAGATTTTGGAGAAACTTCTCCATCTTCGCCAATCACTGCTTTGTGCCTGTAATTATTTTTTTATTTTAGAAAGCAGTTGAAAACTGCAATATATACGTACTCTAATTCAGATAGTGTGTCTGTAGTAACTGAATTAGAACCTTCTTCACTGTCATACTCGGTTTCACTATAGTACACATCTATAACATATGAAAAATCTTTTGTAGGTTCCAAAAATGATTGATTTCAATTTACATAAAAATGATGTAAACATTAGACTGCAGCTTTCTCCTGGCTCTGGCACATTGACACTTTACAGTAGCTGCGTCTCATAAATAGTTTTATACGAACCTTTTAACAAACAAAGATCCTTGTTTGGATGTTTTATTTTAACACCAACACCTAATGTGTTTGGTGGTATTTTTCTTTCATAACAAAATGAATATTATAAGGATAATACACATTATTACTTTCCATTCCAATAGAATCTTCCGGTCTTACAAAACCACTCGTAGTTACTGTGCCTGAAGCATCATACGAAATAGCTGCCAGTCCCATTTTATTCATCCATCTGAAATTTGTTTTTTAACAAACGTTTCTAAAATAAATCTAGTCAAAACATTTACTTGGACATATCTTGTTGGGTATCACTTGCGTAATAAAATGTAGTCCCAGTGTGGTAAACTTTAAATGAACTAAATCAAAAGATTCTTATAATTATCTAGTGTCATTTTCTCCTTTGCTTTAACAACTTACTGCTTTTTAGTCTTGATTTCGGGTGCAGGGCTGACATTAAATCCAGGTAAAAAGACCAAGCTTTCAGCTTTCTGATCCTAAAAAATAAAACCATTATCAATACACAGTTTTATCAGTTTAATTAAATCAAAAGTGCTTACATCTTTTTCAACATAACAATAAAAGTTATGATTTTTGAGAACACACCACCGTTTAATCCATCTCTGACTACTAAACAACCCTTTTTGTTCCTTCTTTTTGTAAAGCCAACCTTGACAATCTCCCATTCCCAAGTCTTTGCAGGATACACGTCGATTTGCTATTTCAATACAATTTTAAAAAGAGAAAAAAAATAAACCTTTGCGTGTTAAATATATTTACCAAACTCCCAAGTTCTTCCTTTACGCCTCAGAACAGGGCTCTGAAAATATTCCTTTCGATATTTAATTATTAAAGATTGTATCGTTTAAATAGTACCTCTCTAGGAGATGCAGGTGCTTCTTTATTAATTGGTGTTGGTGCTTTATGGGCTACACCACCAGCTATTATCACTTGATAACTGAAAATAATAAAAGTTTAATCTTTGAGAACTAAATTTTATACCTTTTATACCTTAGAGATGCGTCAGAAAATAAATTTGGATTGCTCATATTTTGCGATTTCGGGCTTAGTGTTTTGGATGACGGTAAAGTGCGTGGCAAACTCGCAGCTTTGGTAAAATGCTCTTTACGATCAATATGTACAATTTGTTGTATACTTTTCTCTTTATCATTTGCCAACTCGGCATTAGGCACATTTCGGTCAGCTAAATAAAAACAAGTTAATTTTGTGCTGAAAGCTTGACAAACCAATTTCTTACAAACCTGATTTATTTGGTAGAATTTCTTTATCCGAGATTATCCCCTCTTTCACTTCCTTTTCAATGTTTATAACATTTTTGTTAATCACATTTTCACTTAATTCATTTTTATTTTTAATCTTAGCCTCTGTTGCTGGATCTGTTCCTAAACAAGTATTTGGACGAGGTGAAATTCTAGGAACATCAGAATTGTTATCAGATGGCAATGATATGCTATTGATTCCCTGAGGATTTCTCAAGCTACATGAATCATCCATTCCTGGACTTAATTTTTCTGGGTCGTGCGAAATGGAACGAAGAACCCGCTCTTTCTGAACTTGAATCCACAGCTACTGAGAAACAAAATATTAAACTCTACTTCCATTTTACAATAAAAACATTTGGACCTCGTCAAAATTAACAGGAGCTCTTGAAGCGTTGGGGGAAATCCCAGTTACAGTGGCACGTCGTTGAATTGTGGCACGAGGACGAGGAACGAAAAGATTTGCTATGCTTTCATCGGCTGCAGCTTCTTGTACAAACCCTGTATTATGATCATCATCTTCTTCGACTTCAAGTAAATCTCTATGACATTAAAAAATTTAGTTCTTTAAAATCCATTTAATACTGTTTTAATGCTTATTTACTTGGGACTATCTTCCGGTTGAGAATATGGTTGCTGAAATACACCAGTCGGTGAAACTCGCAACTCTCTTTGCCACTCAATCCGAGGTACGTAAGCATTAGATGGTTTCTTCGCGTGAAAAAACGATCTGGCGAATGTCTAAAATTTCACATTGGATTAGAAATTAAATAGAATCTAAGTTTAGCTTGAGAAAGAACTTTAAAAACGAATACCTTATCCTCTTTATTCCGTGAAAGTAATTGGAGTAAAAAGAATTCGTGTATTAAATTTTGATTACAAATAAGCAACAGGAAACAAACAAAGGATATGTGTCAGTTAGGAAGTTGGAAAATTAAGCGGGAATGCAATTGACAGGAGGATGTGTATTTGAAATAACTTATGAGCTGATGTCATGCCTACCTGACTCAACATGTTGGAATGGTGGGGCCTCTTTTTTAAGGTTAAAACAATTTCGGTTGGGTTTTCTTTCATAATAAGTACAAGTTTCTTAAGTTGCCAGCCGACCTTGAAGGTTGAAGTATGTAGTTACAAAACCTTTCATTATTTTCATTTTTCTTACCACATTCTGATGATTTACTTGAACAACTTCATCACCTACATCAATTCTCCCACACAGTTGAGCTGGGCTCTGAAATAAAATAAATATCCGCATCTCAGTATTACTTTAATAGTTATTATAATTATCAGTATTACTTTAATAGTTATTATAATTATCAGTAATACCTGAGATTTTACTTCTCCTATAATATGAATTCCCGAATAGGAAGAATGTAAATACAAACCCTAAGATAAAAATGAAATAAGTAAAATCTTGTACTGTATTAGAAAATTTTATAATGATTTACCAATTCATCTTCTGGTTTCTTTTTAACAGTGGCAACATCTATTGATGCTGGTTGAATTATAAGAGAATCTTCAGATTCTTGAATAATTTTATCACAGATGTCAGATATCATTAAACACTAATCAAACAAAACTATATTAGCATATTAAAAAGGTATCTTATAAATTTACGGTGCTATTGATGGGGAAAGAGTGATATTATAAAACCCCTTTCGTGCTTCTAACAACTCCTACTACCAAAATTGTTGTGTTTAGAATATGTTTCTTAAAACAAAAAAATCGCGTTTTCGTAAGTCGATGGAGGCATTAAAGAGAAATCGTTCATCACTCTTTCCCAATAAGCCGTTCAATTCACGAGGCCACCATTTAAGGTAAATATTTTTTAAGAGGCATCAAATGCTGAATTTTAAATAAATCATTCTATAAAGACCTACTCTAGAAATCAATTCATCACTTTTAGTCATTCGAACTGAAGTTGGTTTACATTACGGACTTTTTGATCAAAACATTCTAATAATTAAAAATAAGTCAAAAAATGATAATTTTAATCCCAGGGCTTACTTAATTCAGATTACAATAACAGTTTAATTTCACATTTAATAAGACTATAGACTGGTTATGACAAATATTTTTAGTTTCTCTAACAGATTGTACTTCTGTTTGGTTTTATTACCATTATTAACTCTTTTAAACTACTTTAACCCGTTTTATTTAATGCCTCTTTATCCACTTACACAATTTTTTATGGCGTCAATTGGTTTGTCCGCAAAAATATCTCTTACGGCATTCGTTGCTGCTTCGATATTCAAACGTAAAAGTAAATTCTTGATTGCCACATAACGTTGCTGCCCCAGAAAGGGGTTACGGTCTAACCATGAAACCAAACATTTGACCGATACTAAAATGTTAGCAACGCTTGATAAAATATGAGTTGTAACTCTTTCTTGTTTGCCGTCATGTTTGAGATCGTTATATAAACTTCTTGCTTTGCAACTTAATTTTAGAGATAAGCTCTGCAAATTTTCTGTATTGAGGCCATAGTGCTGTAGGATAAAGCTTTATGTCAGTTTGAATTTTAAAAGAAATTCTCTGATTGTGTTTACAAAATGTCTAAGCAGATCAACTGCTTCTAGAATCAAATCCTGGTGTCCTAATTTGGTAACGTTCAGGTGGGGTAAGTCATCAACTGACAGGACTAGCAAATGTTGTCCGTTGATTGCGTTGTTCAGAAAAAAGTGCACGTACGGTAAGATGGCATCGTCTAAGCCTGAAATAAAATAATAAATCACCAGTTTGTTATAGTTTACTCATTACTGTTTAATTCATGAATGAGTCACCGGAAATTGGGCATCTCATTGACAAAAAGTAAATTGTCAATTTAGGATAAAGGATAAATAAATTTTACAGAAGATAAAGTAATAAATAAATTTTACAGTTAAAGCTATTACTTATTAAATATAGATTTTTTTTAAAGATTGTTATGGTTTGGGATTTATAAACTGCTGTGTAAAAATAGTTTGTACAGGTATGGATGAGTTCACAAGGAGAAATTAAAGAGCAAATCAGAACGCAAGATGTATAAAAAGGTGATTGCCCTACCTCTTAACCATTCTGCTACTTGTTCAGAGGTCCATTTAGATACACTCACACTCGCCATTATCGGCCATGTTACTTGCATTGGGGCGGACAGTAAAACTTTTGTCCGAAAGCCTCAACTGGTTACACAATCCGACACATTTTCACTTTTTTTTTTCTTTTAGCCATGGCGACATCTGTCGGTGGAAACTAATAACTGTTATAAAATATTCACACAATAGAGGGTACTGTAGTAGGGAATTGCAGGAAAGACACCAAATTTTCTTCTCGTACATTCGAGGTTAACATATTTTCAGAAAAGAATCTGTTCTCACCTGGACTAATTTTATTTTTACCCCAAAATATTCATGTCAGTTTTCATTACTGTAACATGGGAATTATTTTCAAGAGAAAAGAATTCTTTAATGCACTTTAAACACACAAAAAAGACTAACCGATTCATGGGCTTTATTGATCGATAAAATTCAAATACGAATTTTGAAAAACTTTCATTCTTCTTCCTACATTTAGGCAGGATTTGAGGGAAGAAGAAAAATATCGGAGGGTTTAAAATAAAAAAAAAAAACACATAACACTGTCCAATAAGGGGCAGGAAAGGTGCAAGAAGAGCCGAGACCTTAAATATATTCACACCAGGGTTGACTCAAAAATAAGGCGCCTCTGACTTAATTTTAGAATTTTTGCATTACTGTTTACGGAAAAAAAGATTACATGTGCAAATTATTTTTTATTAGTTCAAACTTAAGACAAATCTTCAATATATTTTCTAAATTTTTTTGTTAAAGCCTTTAAACATTTTATAATTTCTTTTGTAAAGTTAAAAAAAAGCTTTCCTTTAGCATTTTATTACACGCTGTGTTACTGTGAGTACAGTTACTTTAATAAATCCCAACACATAAAATGGTATGACATGGTATCGATTTAATCAAACAGATTAACAAATAGACAAGAACAGTACAGATGAGAAGATTTCATGGAAAACAAATCAATGAACAAATAACATTTTGAAAGAATCTTTATTTTCAGTTCGC
This sequence comes from Pachymerium ferrugineum, assembly GCA_034686365.1. Lineage (NCBI taxonomy): Eukaryota > Metazoa > Arthropoda > Chilopoda > Geophilomorpha > Geophilidae > Pachymerium > Pachymerium ferrugineum. Next base: position 20,338 of record JAQGAS010000662.1, on the reverse strand, counting down.
TTCGTATAATCTGTATAGTTAAACTCCCTGAGTTATTTATTTTCCATCAACACCCAGAAATTTTCGATTTTAATATTCGCATTATAATTATAAATAATAATATACAGTATTCAAAATTACAACTTTTCAAAATATGTATGTGGTAGAGACCCGTAGTTTATAGGAACTTCAAAACCCAGGTATTTTATTAGGAACTATTTTATGAGAAAAAAAAATCAAACACTACGAATAATTTTCTAAAAGCAGTTTACTATAAAACAAAATATCAGCTACTATATTTCAACACTCTATTCTAAAGAAACTCGACATTAAATTGAGGTTAGTTAGAACAGATAAATTAAATGTAAATGAAAAGTGGTTTTAACACGCCTATGGTTCACAACTTTTAACTCACAGCCAAAGCAAATGAAAATGAAATTTAAAAAAAAAAAAATAAAATACTAACACATTGACCCGTTTGATCTCAAAGATGTGGAGTTTTAGCTATATGCAGAAAAAAGGAAACTTTATCCTCACTGCATTGGCCACATATATTACACTGAAAAGGGTTATGGAAACCATGATAACCCATATGTATAGTATACATAACATTATCTCTAAAAATAATATCGCAATAGGGACATTCGTTTCCTATTTTCCCTTTGGAATGCTCTTCCTTCCCATTACTCTTTCCATTGGCGCTCATCAGATGGAGCGGCTGCTGTGGTGGACTAGGCGATGACATCGGCTCCTCTTCTTCTATCTCTGGCTGTTCGCGTTTCAGCCGTAGACATATTCGATCCAACTTAAATGCTTTTCCCTTTCTTCGATTTCTTACGGTTGAAACACTTGAGTCTTCTACTTGACGTCCTCTTCCATTGCCATTACTCAAATCAAGTGGAGCAGTCGGACCAATAAAAACTGATTGAGTATTCTCTACAAACCTAACGTCAGCGTTTACCATGTACTCAGTCCCATTATTATTATTCTTCTTATGCTCAATCAGTGCTTCACTGTTTATCCCATAAAGGGAGCACAGATCTTTATTATCAGTAGCAGCGTGAACAAGCATATGTTTACCCAAATGTTCCTGCGCAGGTGTACTGAACTCGCAAAGATTACATTTGAATGGTTGATGACAATCGGTAGGTAAATCATTCCCAAAATGGAATCCATTTAATGGAAACAAAAATGGAAACCCTTGTGGAAGTGGTAATGGTGGCAGTGGTAGCATCTGCGCATCACTACCATTATAACTATTGTAATTACTATTTTTCTTAACTTTTGATTTCCTATTACCGTAAACATCAACACTGTTACTGTGCGACCCTTCCAAAACAGAGTTAACAGCTTTGTGTTGATATTTTCTTAAATGTAGTTTCAGACTATGACAATATTTAGTAGCGTAAGAACAATCAGCGCATTGGAATTGGTAAACATTGGAGTGTGATTTCATGTGGCTGTTGAGCATTGATTTGTTTACGCATGAGTAAGTGCACTGATCACACTTGAATGGTTTCGACCCGTAATGGTTCCTCAGGTGGTATTCCAGATGATGTTTGTATTCAGTGACAAATGGGCATTCAGGGCATGTTAGCAACTTCTCGGCTTTTATATGTGTTTTATTATGGGCCCAAAAATCTGTCTTCGTAGTAGCTACAAAGCTGCACTGTTTACATCTGTACGTCTTCATTTTGCCACTTCGCCGTGGTTCATCTTTGGCGGCAGGAGCATCCCATGAGAAAGTAAGAGAGTTGATCAAGGGGTTCTCATCTGTCCCTTCTTCATCATCTTCATCGTAGTCAGCCATGATGTTATTAGCGTCTTCTTCACGGATTCCATTGGAAGAGCTGTGATCGCTTTCATTGAGAGATTCGTCAGTGGTGCAAACTTCTTCCGTGTGATTTTTGGCGTTGCCGCCAGTTGGCAATGCTGGAGAGTTTCTGGGAAGTTCAGTTGGTGAGCCATGTTTAGGGTTTTCTTCTGTTTCTGAAAGCTTGACACTAAATCGTCTCTCCAATTCCATGGCCACACTTAGAGTTGCTTCGAAACCGAGGGATGAAGCGGAAGGCGGTGGCACCAATAAGCCTGCATTACTGAGTGGGGCAAGCATCGTGCTGACCTGTAACTATACAAACTATCACTCAACTAGAGGAGCCATGTGGTAGGAAGGAAAAAAACAAAGAGGGGAAACACTGGGAATGTAAAGGAAGTTGTTTCAGACACTTTTACATGTGTAAATAAAGTAATGAAAAGTGAAATTCACAAACCTTTATGCGATAAGATTATTATAAAAATATTTAATTAGGCCCAAGTGCTAATTTTACCATTTTTTTCATTGAGGTGGACTCATGAATAACTCGGACAAAGGCCTACCATAATCGATATTCACATCTTCTGAGTCAGCCGCATTCACAATTCCGAAACTTTTAAATAGAATTAGTCCTAAAAAAATATTCCCAAATTTTTATATTGATTTACTCACTTATTTTGTAATTATAAAGTACCTCAGGCCATTAAAGTTCTTACGTAAAGAAATTGTTAATCCATTTACTGTAAAATAAGAGAAAACACAGAAGAGAAAATATTGAATTTAATATTAAACTGCATTTTTTCATAAATGAAATTCAACTTTTTATATAGAAAGAATATTACGACTGCCTAAAGACATCAAAATAAAATATGTAGTGAAGTTAATCTATAATTGGTTATAACTAAGTTTAAATTTAAAGTAACTAGCCAATGCTTACTTTTCAATTGAGAAGAAACACGCAATAATCACCAAATGGTGTCATTAACGTCCACGTGCCACAAGAAACGAATGTGAGGGAGGATAATTTCAAGGGTGGGTGGCCCACCAAACCCAAGGATGCACATGGTCGGAAGAATGCATCTGGTTTTGTTTAGCTTGCGCCACAACCGGAAATGGAAGACGAGGTTGTCCACGCAGAGAGAGGGATCACCAGAGATGTCGAAAGTTGAGCAAAACCGGGAGATTTTTCACTCCTTTTCCCACCCCTTATTCCATTTTTCATTCATCTTTTCCCCCTACCAACTCTTTTTGTAACTTCTTTTCAAGCTTTTCTTTAAGGAGGAAAAAAATAGAGAAGGGTGACGGTGGAGAGCAGGTGACCCTTATGACTCCCTCCCTACACTGACCAGCTGGACTCTTGTATTGTTACTTGAAAAAGAAACTGAAAATAGAGGAATGATGGGAAATATTTTTCTCATAGGGGTGAAAATAACCCCCCGAAAATTCGCATGTTTTTGGGGAAAAGAAAACTTTTACTAGGAAGTCGTTTTCAAAATATCCTAACATCAACCGTTGTATTACAATTATGTATATTGTATGTGGCATAGTTCAAACTTTATTTATTTTTATACTTGATGCAAAAATTTTTGAAAATAGTTTAGTACTGCATTACTCGTCGTCTAATGGTCACAGTGCTTTATCCTACGTAAGTCGAAACATCTAAGCAGATTTTTTTTAATTAAAAAATTGTGACTTTAACATTTCACAGAAAATTTAAAAATTTTACAAATCTGGTTTGAGATAACTAAATAGAAGGGTAATAAATAAAAATAAATGGTAAAAGGCGAGTGATAAAAGGTTCACATATTTATTTTTAAAAATTTTTGACTGCTGGTCCAGTTCAGGAAATCATAAAAAGTTTATACTTTGCTGAAGGATCTATACTTATAATTATAAACACAACACTTAAAAACTTTTAAAAATATATTATACTCCCCAATGGTCAAAACTTGACATTTAACTTTCGACACCACAAAACCCATAAATATTCCTAACCTAGAAACAGGTAGGTCACAGTCAAACCGAATGTTTGAAAAAAAAGAGAGAAATAAAGATGGACAAAGGTCAGAGTAAGTTTGCAGCTGGCGAGAGGGAGGATCACCCCACGGCAGGGGGACTAGAATAAAAAGTGACCAGTGGCCGGCATCACGCTAAGGCCAAGGGGCAGGAACAGTAGGACAAAGTTCAAAAACGCACAGAATAAAAAAACGAGTTCTCCTCAATAGAAATGTAGGGAAAAAGCAAGACCAGAGAGCACAAGTCAACACCCTACCCAACCCAAAAAGGGGGACCTATACACTTTTTTCCACTGACCCTACATACAAAGGTTAAAGGCCAACACTAAACCATATAAAAAAAGGTCTCCCGAGGGTGACAAAAATACAGGTGCTACATTTCCGCAAGGTGTAAAGAGGATTACGACACGTCTAAAAAATTGAAAAATAATTTCTTACCTGATACACGCTTTACCGATCGTTCATGGAAACGTTAGAATGAGCGTTTCCTGATGGAATGGACCGAGGATCCCAATGACCAGTGTTGTCGTGGTGGGGACGCGCATGCACAAACCAATCCACGCTCGAGGGATGGGAGGGGTAGATAACCCTGTTTTTACCTCCCCTACAGAAATACATAGTGGACGCTAGTGACGTCACTAATGGAACCAATAAGAAATGGCGACTTGTTTAAAGAAAAATTGTACCTAGGCATGAATAGACTCCTACGCAAGTTGACGGCCATGTTTGGTTTTGTTGCTGGTAAGGGGGAATATAGTGAGTTTCTCAGAAGTGTTGCGTTCTGTGAAACAATTCCACGACACATCAAAAGTTTTATGGGGAAAGACGCTCATAAAAAAACAAGTGCGCGCCACCAGCGCCAGTAACATCCTTTGACAAAATAACTGTGGTATAAAATTTTTTTTTCTTCCTCTATTTTTTTTTTATTATTTATTTTTTAGAGACTTTTTTAAAGCGTTTTTTCGAACTTTGAGAGTTGTAATGTTCCTGAGGTAAATTATGATCTAAAGTTAAGTTGCAGGATTTTCTGTAGGATCTATAAAAAAGAAGAGAGAAATAAGATAATTGGGAAGAGGATGCTGCGTAAGATAAAAGAAACGAGTTATTGGGGTTTATTATTTTTTTAAGGTGTTGGGGAGCAGAGTGGGGTTATAGTTGCAAGCGAAGTGTGAAACTTTCAATCTAGGATGGGTATAGGTTTTTGGAAAAATACATAATGAATCAGAGCAGTATTTTCTGATTGACTCCAAAACACATAAATAGAGTTGTTGTATGGTAATACTTTACGCCATCTTCCCGCAATTTTCGGATAGCTGCTCTGTCACTTCTGCTGCGAGTTTTCTTCCTTCCCATGTAATGCAAAACATTTTTGTACTTCAACTTGAGCACATGTAAGAATAGAAGGGGCTGGGGCCAAAAATTATTATTTAAAGATTCTGTAAATAATTTATAAAAAAGTTTAATCTTTTTGAGGAGTTAAGAGTGATAGTGTCGATTGTGTATGTAAAATACCCGATATTGGACTCCTCATAACTCAGTATTTTAAAATTTTATCGAAGTTGAAAATGATGTTTTCTACCTCCCCGCCTTGGATAAACAAATATTCGCGTTATGTATTAGTTATTTTAAAAATTTTTCATCACTTCATTTTTGTGTCCACATACATTGAATTAACGACGAAAAAGAAAATTCCCTTTTACTCTGAAATATCCTAGGGTCATCGCACTCTCTCATTTCTATAACAACCCCATTTCCCCACGCCCGTATTCAGGTACCGTATGGTAAAACCAACGTCTAAAGTCTAAATTAGCGGTCACTCTTTGTCCATTTCAGGTCACGGCTTGAGGCAAAACAGGAAGCTAGGTAAGAGAAAAAAATGTATAACAAAAGTTGTTTACCACTACCAACCGTCCTCTCAATTCACCCTCATTCCCTTTCCCCCCTATCCTACCATACAAATCGGTCTTGCAATCCTCCTCCCCCCAGCGGTCATCTCGTAATGAAAATGGAGAAAAAAAATTTTACTCCAACAAAAACGCTTGAAAAGATAAATTGAAAAGGGGTAAAGTTCGATTATTAAGCACCAGAGTGAGTGGCTATTTATAGATGGATTGCAAGCAAAGGGTTGGTGAGAGTAGGGCTGGTGTACGTGGCCGTTATCACCACAGGGAATCTTTTTGAAGCGAGAAAAGAGAACAATCGACACAAGAAGGGAACAAAAGCAACTTCTTATCATGAGGCGAACGCTCACACCTCGATCTTTAGACACCGCAACTCTCCACTATGACGTCATTGATGACTCACATTGTGATTTATAGTAGGATTATGCACCGCCTCGCCAAACTCCCGAATCGGGAAACGAAGGCTCAAATAGGACAAAAGAACAAGCAAAACATCGATGCGAGTCACGTGACATGAAAAATCCCTAACTTGAAAAAAGCCGAGTCATTACAGATCATTCAAGGGGTCAAAGGGTTACTGACTAGTTTGTGGTCCAGGTGATGTGACGAAGCACCCTAGTGAGAGAATTTCTAACTATTTTAGGAGGATAATTAGCATTGTTTTTGGGCAAGGGCATTTAATTTTGAGTTGATGTTGGTCGATGAAAATGAAGTCATTATGGTATTCAATAGCAACAACAATCTTTAAGAAATGCCTGTTTTTTGTTGACAATAATAATACTCAGTGACCCAATGACTCACTCCAATATAAATGCAGGGTGGATTTTATTTTCTTATGATTCTATTGTAAAATATTAATTTTAATATCTAATAACTCTTTTTCATTTTGTCTTCGAATTCGTGGCTACTTTTTCTTTTAACGCCTCTTCTTAGTAATTGCAAAAATTTTGCATTTCAGCTTTTAAGTATTTAAAAAGTAATTCAACATTTTTGGAGCATTTTTGCTTTTTCTAAAATTTATAAGAATAATTAGATGTAATAACCACAAATTTCAAGAGTGTAAAGTCTGCATAAGTCAGCCTAGCCTGCTCTTTAATTTAATTTATTTTGAAATATGTTCTATTGTCAACAAATAGTGAAGATCAATTGCACCAACCTCACAAGTAAAGCAGATAAAGTTTGTGCAAAACACACTGAATGTTTCTCTTTCTTCTACTGGTTTAAAATTTTTACACTACGTGATGTGACTAAACATACAGTAAACTTTTACATGCATTTACATACAAAGTTTGTCTGTATTTTAATTTTGTAAAATTTCCTTTACCCCTTGTTTTTGGCAAACTCCTGATTCGGAAAAGTACCATTAACAAATCTCATTCAATTCAACATATCAAAAGTTCAGTTCAATTTTGACTCACTCTTTTGACCTTTCAGTTGAAGCAACTTAATCTGCTATTGCAAAATGAATGGACACCTGTATGACTGGCAGGTGCCAACATTTAATTTAGGGTCAAAAGGTTCACCCACAATGGCAACCCGTTACACATACAACCAGCACGCGCCGTCCGCGTGTCCAAAACCAACAGCTGGGTCGTTAGTGACCCATTCACCCTTCGATTCCCATAAAGGGTTTTCTTTATTCTCACCAGACGGGGGTTAACGAAGTCTCTTTTCACTCCTTTGTGTCCTCAGTCTTTTGTCCTCAAAGTCTTTATCAAAGAAACTTTTCCTTAAAACAACCAATAACATTGAACCAAATTCAGGTTCATCCAACCAAAACGCTAACCACGCCTTTCAGCCAATCAAAAGCGGGGGTGTGTAATAACAAGGCGTTGATTGGACCAAAAAATGAAAGAGAAAAAAAAAAAAGTGATGAAGCCAATTAAGAAAATCGATAACTCTAATTGATCACGTGCCACACACCAACAGCTGACGCCGTTGCCTAGCAATCGCATCATCATGAAAGCCAGCCCTTAATATCGTACGTGTACACCCAATTAACTCAACTAACCCTTTTAACACGTCCGTCTGAAACGAGATTAAATGTGATAATCACCCACGGCAACGGAGCGCCCTCACCCGTTGGTTACTGTCAAAACAAATATCTTGTCCCGTGTAAATCCAATTAGTTTGTCAGGTGTGTTGAGGCAAAGTTTCTCTCATCCAAAGGATTAAGTTGTTGGTATGGCAACAGAGTTTTCTCATCTCTAGTTTATTAGACGACACACCAATTTCTGCCGGCAGGGGCGTCTTGCATCGATTATATTGAACGTTGTGTGTGTTGAAGTTATTGCGCGTTCAAATCGATGGTCACCACCAGGGAGCTAAAGGGGTGAGGACACTCTATGGCAGAGAAGGAGTAATCAAGGAGGAGGAATAAATATCAAAGTATACTTCATGAGTCATTTGTTGAAGTCACTCGAGTCTGGTTGCTACGGTAACACTAACCAGGCGAGGCAAGAAAGGGGTAGTAATTATATTTGCCTTTCTGCTGTCTCACTAAACTTTTCTCAGATGGTGCACTATCTAAAATGAGGTCATCCTAGGCCAATTAATTACACGAGGGCCTAACCCTAATTTAACCTTAATCCGTATGAGGAAAGGTGGATTAACGCCACCAAGCCACACTCCCAAGACGAATTGATCCATCAACCCTTTGTAACTAGAAAACTCTGCTTAAAGTGTTATAGAATGTTTAACTTTATGCGTTGTTAGAAAAATATTGAAGTAACAATCTTCAAGTTCACTGCTCATTACAGCGCGCAATATGTCTTCATTAAATTTATTGTCGTTTGGTGAAGGAGGTGAAGAGACTGAATTGGTTTTGCAAACAGGTCTGGAATCAATAGGCATGAAAAGTCAAAGCAAGACTGAGACTTATATATGGCCTTTACATGTTATTGGATTCATGAAAATGCTGCCTTTCTTTTAGCAAAACAGAAGGCAATCCTTTGCCCTCCCCCAGTCGAAAAAAATGCCTACAGAAAAATAGTAAATGAACTGCAGTTCAAATGCAGCGTCTTTTTTTTTTCTGGATTCAATTTGATTTTTAATGGGGTTCAACCGATAAACTAAAAGTCTCACAGTCTTGCTTTTACTCTTCATATATATTTAAAAATTGACCCATTGCATTATAGTTAAAAAAAAGTCTTCTTACCATCCAATAATTAATTTCTTGTGTCGTTGGAAGAAAAAATAAAACGATACTACCTTACTGATGCTGGTAATGAAAAGTTAGAAAAAAAGTTGTAGCAGTTTTTTTAACACCTTAGAATTTTTTTGTACTGTTTATAGTGTAAAAAGGAATGGTGTAAAGTTGTTGTGTCTATCATACACATACTGATACTTCTTTTTAGGTATAAAAAACTTACTAAAGGTGTTTAACCTAACAAAATTGTAAATGTAAATGTACAACACATATATTGATGGCATTATTTGATTTGGTACTCTTGCCCTATAAAAAAGGCCTTTTAGGAAAATCTTTAGCGTGAAAGTGAGAAATGCACTTAAATACATCGAGTGTACCTTTATGAACAAATTGGACATATTTGTGGTTCTATGTATATGTCAGGTAGGACTTGCTTCGTCACTTCACTTAACGAGTGCAGAATACCAGTGGCATCTAACGTCACATCCAGTTAACATCAGCGTTTAAAAAAAATGATTTTCTTATGAAAGAATATAAACATAAATAGAACTTGGCTATGCCGTTGTCTTCGAAAAGTAATAGTTCCTCTCTTCAAGACATCTTACACAAGCAAATGAAAAAAAAAATTCAGGTAATGAATTCGAAGGAAAGAGGTTAATGACAAATGTTTAATACTTAAACGTTGACTTTTACACGGTTTACATTAGAAATACCTACAAAATACAAATCCACAAATTTAATAACATTATTCTGTTTGTTAACAGCAGATAAACATCAGCGAAAAATTTACATGTTATAATAAAAATTTGTTGTAAATTTTCAATAATTATTCTCCAAATGAAATTTTTAAGTATAAGGTATTGAGTTTTTTTTTTTTTTTTCATAATGAATTTTTAACTGCATTGACATTCTGGGAAGGTATACTTAAAAACAACACCCAACTCAAAAGTTTTCATCTTATATCTGAACTGAATGTTATTAATTTTTTTTGAGATTTCCAGGAATATGGTATGGCACCGCCATCTGTGGAAAAGAAGGTAAAGCTGAAATAAATTACAAAAACAAAAAGGCTAAAAAGTAAATTGAATGAAATGAATTCACGTGATGAAAAGTTAAATTCAGTTCAATTACCGTAGTGAAATTTGTACTCAACATACAGTACGTACCCACCATATTTTTAACAAGGAAAGTTTGGTAACGTTACAAAAAAGCACACGAGCCGCCAAATTTTAAATGACATCAATCAAATGAAGATTAATATAATTCAATCAATTCTGTTTAATTTAAATTTCATTCCGGTATCCGTTCCGCCTATTTCACCTTTTCTCCATACCCGACACGTTGCACTCATTGGGCCTAACTTGTGTAATGAATCAGATACATGTTCTGTATAAATGGGGTCTCTATTTCTGGAGAACATCATTTCAAACACATATAGGAACAAATGGAGAGCCGTGATTATAAAATACAATTCATTTTTCTTTCATTGTTTAATTGTGACGTCACAAACTGGGGTCGCGTTCATGCGAACTGCATTACAAGGATTCCTAGAAGCCGATTGGAGAACGCGAAGGGGATCTAGAAACTTTATCCCACGTGACAAGTCAGTATATAAGGGTCTGCTGCACTTCCGTTTTCCGGCTTCAGCATTTTTAAGGTAGTTGAATTGGTGGCGCAAGGCTACTTGCCAACACCCAAATCATTCTCTCAACGTTAACCTTAACATGTTTAGAAAATTCTCTTGATCTGTGCAATCACGCCTTTCCGGTTACGGTTTGATAAAATTTGGTATGAAAATGGCCAAATGACGTCGTCGTAAGTTATTCCTCAAGTCTGAATTATCCTGATAATTTTAATTGTATAACTTAGCCATCCATGCGAAATGTACTAATCTGTATTTTAGAAGTATTTTGATGGTAAAATTTTGGAGAAACAAAAAGTTTTTTTTTCTAAGTATAACCACGATTCGTAGTTTCCTTTGGTCTCGGTTATTCGTTTGAGCTGAAAAGTTTCCAAGCGTTTTCTGTAACACGTTTATGTAATTGCCCTTCACTGATTACAGTTTTTGGATAATTTGTAACTTAAGTTTACAAGCTTTATAACACGTTTTTATTTTGTCCATCGCAACAGTTTGTGTTACATTCGCGTTCAGCCTGCTTTCATTTTTTTATGAGTTTAAACTAAGGAAAACCGACTTGTTTACTTTCACATTAGTGAATAGGTCATTACAGACCATTTCTTTTATTAATGGAAAAAAAAATTCTTATACTTAAAGTAATTAAAATTCTCAATGAATCACAATTGTGATATCAATGGCGACAGGGATGGGAATACTGAATATACTTCATGAAGCAGTTAGGTCTCTGACGACCGAGTGTACTTTATGAAGCAAGTAAAGCTCATTCAAATACTAAATATAAAAAATTAGCAATTATTTCTGATAGGCTAGTGTGAACCCACCTTAATTTTAAAAAAGTCACAATTTCTAGGCGACTTTCAAATGAGTTCATATATTTAATGGGTCACAAACAGGGCCGGCTCTAGGAAGTGTGGGGCCCCATTGAAAACAACAGAGCGGCCCCCCTCCCCCGAATAAAAAAAGTTTTTTAAAAATTAAAAAAAATTTTTTTTTACATTACAAAAGTTTTACAAAGTTTTTTACAGTGCAAAATGTTTTTTTAAAAATTCCTTAGGCTTTCATATCTTAAAAACTAATTTTTCGACCTTTTTTCTCTACAAAGTCTCTCAAGATCTTATCTAAACACAATTCTCTGCCCACTTCACACACTATTTACATGATAGCTAAACTGTTTAGGCGTTCTTGACTCATTGTTGACCTCAGGTACGTTTTAATGAGTTTGAGCTTGGAAAATGACCTGACCTTTCACCTGATGCAACTGTCACTGGGATGGTGAGATAAATTCTAGGTGCAACAAACAGATTTCGAAATGCTGTAGATCTGTTGTTGCAAGCAAGAAACTCGAGCATTTTCAAAGGATTTTGTAATACTTTTGATGGAACAATTGGCTTAATTGCTGAGCATCATCAGTAGAGTTAGCCAGCTCTTCAAGAGCATCACAGACTTCAAAGGCTTGGTATCTGATGGCTTTCACACTGTCCATCCGGCATTCCCACCTTGTTTCTGACAAAGGTTTCACAGACAAACCAGTAACATGATTTCTGAAGATTGTCCATCTTTTAGTGGATGAGGCAAAAATAGTGTATATTCGTTGTAATGTGCCAAAGAAAGTCATAGCATCTGGACAGGTTTTGACCATATCTCCCAACAAATGATTATAGTTATGACATGCACAAGGTGTGAAAAATGCTCGAGAATTTTTTTGCAGAAGTCGTGCCTGTACACCTGAGTTGTGTCCCTTCATGTTAGCCCCATTATCATAACCTTGGCCTCGGATATTTTCAACATCAAGTTCTAATACTTCAAGTTCCCTCATAAGAGTGCTTAACAAATTTTCGCCAGTGCTGCTTTGCACCACTAAAATCTTTATAAAGTGTTCATATACTCCTGCTGGGATGTATGATTTTGTGCCATCAGCTACACAAGCTTATCTAAAAACTAAAGACATTTGTTCTTGGTGACTGATATCCGGGGTATAATCAAGAATTATGGCATAGAACTTGGCAACCTTGATTCTAGAAATAATTTCTCTCTGCACAGCTTTTCCCATTATTTCAATCAACTCATTTTGGATGTTTTTTCTTAAATAATGTTCAAGTAATTCCTTGTTTTGGACTTTTCGGATGTGTTCTTGCATTATTGGTTCAAATTTCCCTAGTAATTCAATAAAACCAAAAAAGGTACCATTATGTGGTGTGCCAATATATTCATCAGATCCACGAAATGGCAAAAATCTGTATTGAAGCCACAAGTCATTCGAAAACTTAATACAAACGATTTGCTTGATTTCTAACATGTTTTTCCTGAACTTCATCAATTGTCTTTTAAACAGATAACCTCTCCTGCAGTTCACAAAAGCTGAGCATTGCTTGTAAATGCCTTTTTGAATTTTCATGATCAGCCAGCCTTGTGTGGGTGTTTGGCCAGTTATTAAAACGAGAAGTTGCAAGTTGTGGCATTTGGGTCAAAGAGTTTACAATAGTAACAAAAGATTTTGTCACTTGAGACTGAATGTAACAGCCATGGTCGGTCTTCAACTTCGCCATTTGGGAGCTTTCTCTTACAGTGGGATTTTGAAAAGCATGTACCTTTTTCATTTTTAGGAAAACCTGTTTTAAGAAGCTTTGGTGGTCCTGTTTTCACTGAATAATCACTCACACGATTTATTATTTCTGGCCAGGTTGTAGAATCATCAGTTAAATGTGAAATCACATTATCACCAGTAACATTTGTAGTGGAAGGATCTTCTGGAGAGTTTATAACGCCAAAAGTGCTCTTATAGCTTTCATAAGTTACCTGCACATTCTTTGGTTGTTTGTATAAATATAATTGGAAATTCACCTTCAATAATATTGAAAACGTGCTTGCAAATACAGTTGAAAAACCTGGTTGACGATTCAGAGATATGATTGGCTAGTTTGCATCACGTGACAATTGTTGATTTCAAACCCCTTCTTTCCTAGAATTGAAGATTAAACGAGCTTACCTAAGTGAAGTTTAAGTTAAACACTCAAGGTTTATTAAACCTTTACTGGTATCAACTACCCACTGTATTTGTTTCTTCGTGGGTCTGACTGTCATTGCCACCAAGTCAATAATGAAGCCCAAGAATTCAATCTTGGTTATGGGCGTTAGTTGAGATTTACGTGCCTTGACGTGAACCCCAAAGCTGTAAGTGTATGGTAAACTTTATATGCAGGGCACAGGTAATCTCGTTTTGTTCCATGCCAAGGCTGTCATTTTAATATTGCATAAAGACATTGAGAAGGCTAAGGGAACGAAGGTGAGCAAACACCACCTTCAGTAATTTTGTAAAGATCCACGGCGCAAAGGGGAAGCCGTTGTGTAAACCACGGAATTGGTAGAGCACATTTCTCCACCTAAAGCAGCGTCTACAAGCCGGGGAAACGATAAATCGTATAAATGCCTCCAGCAACCAACCCTTTCTTAATAGATAAACAAAAACAACATTTATTGAGAGGCATTTTAGAGAAGTATGTATGGCTTATCGGATATAACACGTAAGAGTAAATTTATCCAGGAGTCACAAGGTATTGATGCGGAACATGAACATGCCTCGGCGGACGAGATCAATGGCATGCCAGAGAGTTTCCATCTTGAAATGGACGTGGGGTAACGGCATATTGTTTCAAATTTAATATGAATCTAAAGGACCCATCTGCCTTAGGTACCAAGAAGAAGGGGTTTATTACCTGTGGAGCCTACAGGGTCTCAGCCGGCCTGGTCGCCACTTCAACCACTCTCATGGCATTGAGGTCAGCCACCGTGCGATCCACATTTACCTCTTCCTGCGGGAGAAGGACCCTTTGAGTCGGGCTAGGTAGATTAGGCAGATCTGTTGTTGGCCAATGAATGCCCTGCACCTGCAACAAAATCCAGGGGTCACTGGTGGTGCACCTCCAGCTTTCCAGTCAGGTGGCTACCTTTTCCGCCTGAAAAGGAGGAGACGAGGCCTGAGGTGGGGCTAGCCGTACTACTTTCGTATGTGTCGCGATTGGTGGCAATTTCCAGCAATCGAGTAGTCACCACCATAGAAGTATAAAGCGACTCTTGGATTTTCATAGAGCCGTTGTAACGAAATAGCGCAATGGCTTCGGGAAGCTTGGGCGTCTGCAGAAGATCCACGTTGGCTGGCCTCAGAAAGTACGACTCCATTTCCTTGAGGAAACTCAAGTGGTTCTTGAGCCAGTGCCACCTTGAATGCAGCTACTACCTTCTTGAGGACCGGAAAGCCCAAAACCGATGGGTTCTGCATTGAGCCGATCAACTAGTCGAAGTCAGTGTCGGTGACCAAAGAATCGCCATTGTGCTGGTCTGTGCTAAGATTCTGCAGGGCAGCGTCGAGTTCGTGTTGTTCCTCGTGGTCCGACTGGGGACTCCTACCGGCTTGGTCACTAATGCGACGCCAGTTGGCTGCACAGGCAGACCTTGTACGCCTTGCCCTGAAAATATGGGACATTATGAATCTTTTGGCAAACAATTTGCATGAGGCGGGCGCGGATAAACCGGCAGTTATCAACCAACATAGCTCAGACTGCCTGTGGTTTTTAGGGTTGCTTTATCCTTACCAAACCTTGCAGCTAACCGTTATTCCATCCCGTCTAAAAATTGCTCCATCACACTGGGATGAGTACGAATTCTGTTGTACCTGTTCTCTTGTATGAGGTTGAAGGAGGCAAATCCATAAGGTTATCCATTGCAAAATTGGAGAGACTTTCTTTGTAACAAACTGGCTAACTGTAACCAAGGATGACCCTTAGTCATCCTTGCTGTAACAAAAAGAAAAAAATTTTTGCTTTGAAAAAATGCTGATTTCCTAAGGTCTCCCTCGATGTAAATCTGTAGTCCTGAAGAAATCTTGCTGTAAAAAACTTCTTTCTGAAAATAAAGTGGGATAGGGGAAAAACACGTGTCTGACGTAAGGATCGACTGAGTCATCTCTGGTTATTCCGGAAGTTACGGAACGAGGTAGAATTGTTGGTTTTTAAACCCCTTTAGTCCAATTTTGAAAAATCCCAATAATCGAAATCAAAAAATTGAAATAGAATTTATAAGCGAAGTGCAGGGCCCAATTAGAGGACATCGGTCCAATCAGCCTAAAGCCGGCCCTGGTCACAAAGGATAGTTTGTGATGATTGGAGAACAAATCTAGTTTGGTTTATACTCTGATCTGCTAAGCCTATTTTCTGCCAACACTTTCTTGTGTGAAAAATATTTTGTGTGATGTGAAGAATATTTACCAGGCACAGGCTTTAGGAAAATGTAATGTGCGATGGTTACATAAACTGGCTTTTTTTTTTCTATGACTCTAAGTTTCTCTTGGAGGTCTCTTGGCCTCCTTGGGGAAGCGAAATGAAAGCGCTGGTTTGATAGCATTTAGTAATTGGATTTAATAATTTTGTTCACGTTTGATTTTTATGGGTTTTGCCTTTGTATTTTCGAGTTGCCCTGTTGAGTATGGCCTTGGCAGCCGCTGGTGACGTTAAGCCTGATTTTTTCTCTCTCTACGATTGTGGTTACAAGGCCAGCCATTTTGGGAGTTTGATAGATCATCACAGGCAAAATGTTCCTCAAGAAATTATCCCCAGCGAAATCCTCCATATTCATTTCAACATTGCTTTTTCATCTGCACTTGTTGACATTGATAAACTCCATTGGAATCTTCAGTTAGCTTGATTAATCCAACTGATTTGAAATCAGTGGCTGTCATTTGGAATTTGCCATTGACGTTTGCAACTGGAATACCAAATCGTTCAACGGTTTTATCAAAATCAAAATCGTTCAACTATGCATGTGCCTTTTATGAGAGGCTAAGTAATGCTTTGATTTTGCTTTAAATTCGCACGAATTGCAATGATAAGGTCTCTTATTACTGTGGACCAACATGTGTTCACTTAATGAATATTTAAAGTGAAACCTTTTTTTTGCAAAGGCCACATTTAAATTGCTTATGGGTGATTTTGTGAGAAGCCAAGTTGGATTTTCTTTTGGCTGTTAAAGGGTTTACATCTCATGCAAATGGTCTCTCGTCAGTATGCTTTAGCATGTGGTTTCTCAGCTATAGAAACCGAGTGGTTCAGCAATTCAAACATATCACTGAAAGATTTACAGTAATCCATTAGCCGCTGAATCTGTACTGCGGTCTTTAAATTCTACGGAGATATTTTCAAAGGTAAATATATGCAGTGATATTACTGAACAGTGAATAAATAAAATTTTGAAACTTGTTTAGAGATAGGATGTTATTGTTTCACTTGAGTAAATGCCAAATGTCCTACAACAACCAAGGGAACACTTGTTATTAAAACTTCAAACATTTATTTACCTTCTATTGCTAATGAACGGGTATAAGAATGAAAGTTGGTCGTAAAATCTGCACAAGCACACCCCTTTTGATGAGCCTTCGTTTGTCACCTGATTCCCTCCCACCTTCTTTGGTTTGACGTGAAAATGAATCATGTAGTGTTTTCCAGCACTTCTCACATTCAGTTGGTGGTACCTGGATTTCGTTCCCTACTAGTCGCAATGCATTCTGTTTTAGTTTTTGTAACCAGCCAGATCCTGATTATAAAGAATCGGAAACCTGCGAACTGCCTCGATTAAAGCCTCGTAGCCATTAGTAGGTACCCATTAAAAAAATGTCCTGCAGAATTCTGCATGTTTTGCAGAAAATTATATGCAGGATTTTTTCTGCAGAAAGTTTTGTGCAGAATATTTTACAGATATTTCATTATTATTAATGGAAGAAATGCAATAATAACAGGTTAAAATTAAAACATTTATTTAAAAAATTTTTTTAACATAAAAGCACAAAACTTGAAGTAAACAGAAAGCAATAAACCAAGCCTATATAATTTTTTTACTTCTTTTTTCCCTCAGAAAAGAGGTTAAACTAGTTTCAATTTTTGTCTTCATTTCGTCTACAGGCTTGTTGGGAAGTTGTTTTACTGTAAAATCTTAAAAATGAAAATAAAAATAAATTGTTAGATAGTACAATTTAGACTTATCCTTCATATACAATGCAGCCACTTCGTTTTTATCTTTTAGACAGTCCCGATGCTTTCTGAGAAAATCTTCAGCCGATTTAAAGTCATCCAAATTTTTCCTATGTTGCATTTTGAAAACCGTTCATTTGTTTCAAACATTCATCTCATGACTGGCATATTGCTCCTGTTCGTCCACAATCTTGGATTGCTGGATTGCAAGAAATTAGAACAAAGTTAATTTTATTTATTCATTATTGTAACTGGCGGGCAACTTTCGTCCTTATTTTTGTTGGCGTTGATTGAACACTATTGAGGGACGACGATGTTAAAACTTCTGGTGGGAATACCATTTCCAGAATATTTCTAGCAAGAATTGATGGGATGTTGTTAAGGAACACCTTCACTAAAACAATTCACTGTTATGTTAAAAAATTTATTTTTTAAACAGAACACAAAAATCAATTTTACAATAAATTTAAATTAAATAATTTTTTTCTTAAGATTATTAACAAAACTTTGTATGGGGGGGGGCTTATAAGAATTTTATATGTCATTATTGTATCATCTTTGGGCCCAAATTGTTTCAAGCAAAAATCTGTACAGTAATCAAAAAAAATATTATGATACATTACATTTTGTTTATTTTTTTTTTTTTACTTACTGACTATTGCGTTTGATTTAATGGAGGCAAAGGTTCAATTATGGTTTTATTTGCGTTGCATCTCTTTCCACTTATTGAATGTGTTTTCAGTTCTACTGGAAACACCAGTTGTAACAATTGCCTTGCTAGTATTGTGCTAGTATTGCTGGTTTACTATGAAAGGCCATCTTGTTATTAAGTTCTAGCCTGCTGTTTAGTACACCATCGCCAATATCAACCATATTTTGCGTACTGTCTTCTATCTCCAGTTTATCCTTATATTTATTTATTTTACCTAATGAAAAGTTATCCAATTAAAAAATTGCTTATGACAAGAAATGGTCAACCCTCAAAACTTAACGCCTGAATTTGTCATTAACGTTTTTGAGTCTTCTAATTGCTGCTTTAATTCTTTAATTTCTTGCAAAAGACTGCTACAATTTCTGCATTGATGTTCTTCAGTCAGAATGTGATTGAGCTTTTTTTCTGCATCCTTCAACATGGTATCCTTTGCTTTTTTTGGTCGGCATTAGAGTTCTAAGAAATGAACAAAAAATATTACAACCAATAAAACACATTCATAATATACACAACGCAAGGAACCATTAAAAGTGCCATTTTATACTGTATTTTTATATTAACACACAAATCGGACCCTTAGTATGCCCGCCCATAAAGATGTATAACCCTGCATAAAGTTATATGCACATATATGCTCAAATATGCAGACCACGATCTGCATAATATTGTAAACACATCGCAAAAGCTAATTTAAAAGTGCAGAAAAATGTCTGCAGGCAGCAGCATAATTCTGCAGACAAAACTTTGCACAATGTCATTGTCAGAGTTTGTGGAATGTTGGTAGTAGAGCAAAAAAAAAGCACGTCTTTTCTGGACTATGACTTTATTCGAAGTGAAGTTACACTACAGAGTAATACATACATAAAAATCACATGGCCCTTTGGCCCACACAAGAGCAGTGTCTCCTCACTTGTATGTATAAGTTTATACAGTACCTACCAATGAGTGACAGTGCACAAAAGTGCCAGGTTGGCGCCTGGCAAGATATTAGTCCACATTTCAACACTCTCACTTCTTGCCATGGCACCACACCTTTACACCTACTCAAACTTAAGTCCCAACCCTTAGAGCAAAAGAAATGCTTCTCTTAGGCAGGGCTTTAGTTAGCACATCTGCAACCATTTTATCAGTTGTTATGAATAAGATGTGAATATTCCCCTTTTCCACCATTTCTCTTATGGAGTGGAATCGTGACTATGTGTTTGGATCTGGAATGGTTCTCCCGCCGTTTGGCAAGGTGAATTGCACTTTGATTATCCCAAAACACTTCTGTACTTTCTCTGCCACTCAGTGAAAGGCAGCTAAGGCCTTTGCGGCACCACAGCACCTCCTTGCCACATTCAGATAATGATACGTACTCGGCATGAGTGGTCGACATACCTACACTGTGTTGTTTTTTACTGCTCCAACTAATGGCTCCATCTAACATAACACAGTAACTGGATGTAGATTTCCGGTCATCTGGATCATTTGCATAATCAGCATCGCAGTAAGCCCTTAACTGCGCCGAGCCATTATATGCAAGTTTGGCAGTGATTGTCCCTTTAAAATAGCGCATGACACGCTTCACTGCCAGCCAATGCTTCCACTTAGGATGGCATTGTATTTGCTTTATTTGAGATATTGCAAAAGCAATATCGGGTCTAGTCAATGAGGAAGCATATAACAGACTTCCTATTGCCTCCTGGTAGGGAATGTTTAAGTTCCCTTTATCCTTGTTATACCAACCAGGACCCACGTTCTCACATATCTTTCTGTTTGTATCAAAAGGAGTGCCAATTGGTTTGCAATCACTCATTCCATATCGAATGCAAATCGAATACTGAGACCAACAGGTCACCGTAAAAACAATATGAAAATTGTCATTTAATGACGTCACATTGGTCTCAGTAATCGTCATAGAATGTAATTTTCAGATGAAATAAAATATTGTAGCTTTATTTTTTAAAAAGTTCTTTTATTTAATACTCATGCTAAAATTTTACAGAAGAATTAATAAAAATGCAGGATTTCTGGATGGCGATCGAGTGAGCGCGCCCCTGCTCTCATATTACACATTAGACATACCGCGTAAGAAAATAGTTCATTAAATATTTTTACGTAAACGTTTATTTA